>UXGD01002493.1:0-25742 GCA_900474315.1 Torymus auratus | reverse complement strand
AAGGCGAGGGTGGCAAACACGAGATGTGGGCTGGCCAATTTTACTCTCGTGGAGCGTATACTATTTTTCCTCACATCAAGGCCGAAAATGCCATATTTCCGTTTCGGAGCCGGGCGGGAATGAGGCACTTTCGGCCCGGTGTGAGGAAAACACAATACTTTACGCGTGGTATGCGAAACAGTCATTTTGCGCATTATTTGCCCTCAAAGCTAGGGTTTACAGTTTTCTCCCAAGTTTATTATTATTTCTGGTACAAACATCCCCGCTAAAAATATCAAACCGATAAAATTCTCCACATGCAATAACTTCACAAACCATCGCACCCAGACACGCGGCGACCGCGAAATCCTTAAACTTTCCCAAATCAATTAAATGCACTCCCGATTCCCCGGTGCCGGCTTGCGCTTACACAATACCTCCACCTGTACCTACGTCTCTCGTTACTCTTTGTCCCTTCCTTCTCTCTCCCCCGCCTTTTTTATCCTTGAAAATACATATCTCCCGGTCTCTTTATCCACCTTCCGCGCTCTCTCGCGGGCGCCCATTGTGGGAGGTGATAGATCCGGACAGCTGGACAATGCGATCTAGATAAGCTGCGCTCGCGGTCTTTTCCGCGTGACGCTGACCGCGTAATGGCGCCTCCTCCTTTCGCGTCAGCCGCGAAAAAGGCCGAGAACAATAGATGACCGCTGCCACCGTGTGTGTGCGCAAAGCTATATACGCGAACGATGCTGAACCTCGATATTTCCCGATGCCGCTGTCTGTGTATATATGTTCTCCGGGGTTTCGATTCCGCACAGACGCGGCGGGGTCGTATAACAAGAGTGCCACTGATATAATTGGGTTTCGAGGTTTTATACACACGCTGTGGAGGTGTTTTCTTTACGGTTTCGTATATACTTTTGCGGTTAATTTATATAAGAGAATGTGCGACAGTAGCTTGGATGAAATCAGAAGCGTATATAAGTTTGATTCGAATCTGATGATCTGTATCTCAGACGAGTATGACGGTAAATATAGTAGAATTGGGCCAGAAATTGTGGACGACCTTTCTATTTTGAGTTTTGTACTCATTTTTCACGCACTTAATCTTTTGGATCCTTTCCTATCACGAGAAAGCTACGTATTAAGACGTGCCAAAAATTTTCAAAGTCCCATTGTCTGCCGCTCTATTAAGCTGCGATATTATCTCCTTTATGAAAGCATACGTTTATCCGAGTCTATTTCTCTACACCCGATGAAGCTACTTTTACCAATACGATATAGCTTGTAGGTAGCTTGAGTTGCTCGTCCTTGTCTGAAACAACGTACAAAAGGCTGTTAGTGAATTTAGCTCGTTATTTTATCGTAGAGATTGTAATTTATAAACCTTTAATCAAATAGTTTTTTTACATGAGATTATCTGTAAAAAACTTTCATAGTTCCTATAATCTATTTTTCTATTCAGTAAATTAGAAGCTATAGTGATTTTTAGAAGCGAACCTACCAGAACACTGCAATAATCATCTAACTAAAGCTTGTTTACTTTATCGGCAAACTTTTTACAATCAATACATAATAAATGTACACACTCATCTCACGCTCTTCAGTCCCACCAATAAATCCAAATCTCGCCACAACGTTCGAAGCCCATCAAACACTTCCCTCGTATACCTACTGCGCACTTGATACAACCTCAGCGCTCGCGCGACTAATAAACTCGATCACTCGCCACGCGACGACTGCTAAATCGCGTCGCACGCGCGCACACAGCCATTAAACCCGATAGATACACACGTACACGTCGCGGCTAACGTGGGAAATGCAAGCGGCGCCTTCGCTGATTCTGGAAATAAAGCTAATGAAAATTTAGTACCGATCCGTGGACTTCTCGATGTGTGTACATATATACACAAAAGGTATAACACGCCGCTGAAAAGTGCGCAGAGCGAGAGTGAACGACGCTAATTAACATTTGTTTCGGCTGCGTAAATCAGCCGCGCCGGATTTTTGAATGACCGAGGTAAGGAGAGTTTAATTAACGACCGGTGTGTATGTGTGTGTGCGCAAGTGTAATCAAAATATCGCGCTGTGGGTCTGCGGATTGTAAATTGACGTTGAAATGTGCGGTGGAAATGCACTTTTTGAAGTGATTGTAACTCAATAGATTGAAATCGGAAGAAATTATGCAAAGGATATCTATATACGAAACTTTTTATACAGTCAATTTTTCATTTTATTATAGCTAAATATTATTGTCGTCTTACACCTATTCCCTATATATTTATTATAAATGTTCCGTTTATTAATTGTTCTGAATATCAAACTCATATAATGTCCGTATAATTAACCTGAATCAATCACGTATCTAGAAAATAACCGACATCATCTCCAGAAAAAGCTACCTCGAGAAAACTCAATAACCGACTCCCGCGACTCTAAACGCATTCCATCCTCGATTCCCCGTACAAAGTCCTCCTCTTTCTCACACATTGGGGGCGACGAGGATTTCATAACGCGACAGCTCCGGCAAAAACGCGATCGAATAAGGCCTTCCGCGACGCTTTATGAAATGCCTGAAATCTATCGGGAGCGAAGTAGGCGCGCGCGAGAAAAAGCCTGATGCGCAGAGGTGGAGTCGTGCGAGTTCCCAGCCGTCGCTCCCCCACCTATAATGCCTATATATATATACTCCATATAATACGCGCGCGAGAGACAGCTGCCCTCGAGAGATGTGGCCGCGAGCGGCTCCCGTGTATGCGAGTGTATAGGTAGAAGTGCGATCGGGGCCCCGGCGATTCTCAACCGCACCGCGGGCCGCGGGTCGGCTGATAAGTTCGCGCATTGCTCAGTGTGGATGTTGTCTGAAAGTTGTAGGATTCTTTAAGCATAATTTGGGCGAATAAAGTAAATGTTAATTAATTATTTCTTAACTCGATATTTGTTTTTATTTAATCATTTTTAACGTGTTTACAATAATAATTAATCCATTATTATTATGGAAGTATTCAATAAATTCACTTTTTTTAAATATTATACGCCAAAATTAATGAATTCTGTATAACTATATTCTTAATATAAAATAATTTGTAATTTGTAATTTTATTCACCAAAATAATTTACATAGTAGTAATTCTATAGTAAATCCTATAGAGGTAATCATAGTTACCTGTACATAGGATGGTGCTAAAATAAAACTAAAAACTAGCATTAACAATATAACAATATAATAATATAACATAAATATCTGACAAATATAGCATCCCATAGTTTCTACGTCATGTTTACACAGTAATCAAAGTAGCTTGAAAATACCTATTAGACAAATCTATTGAATTGCATTCGATAAACTTTTTTATTTTCTTTTTTATACCTTGTTTGTTTATATTTAAGCATTTTAAATCGTTTAACAGTATGTTAAAAGTTTTGATTGCTACCCCATAGCTATTTTTATCACTGATTGCTTTTTTCATCTTAGGAAATAATACGCACTTATTTCTAGTTATTGACGTATTTTTTATGTATATATCCTAGAGTTTCTCGTAATGATACAATACTGACTCTAGTGTAAATAATTGCTTAATGTTTAAAGAATTATTTAAATAAAATAACTTCTGAATAAATGACGGTTTATGAGAATATTATATGATACATAAAAATTCTCAAAACCTCGTAGAATATTCATAAAGACGATGGTTCTTATAAATCACATTAAAATCATCTACGCCATAAACATTTCAACCCACCCCCTTTTTTTAAAATCCACTCTGAAAATTACCTCTTCCGTCAGCCCGAAAACCTCCGGAATCCTCGACCCTCCATCCTCACTCCCACCGATCCCCGTCCATTTACCTCTCTCTCTTCTCTCGGGCCAAACCCGATTTCGGGAATTCGTCTCTCGCGCGGCGACGCTCGCCCACGCGGGTCCTCTTACCCCGCGGGCACACTTCTCCCATCTGAGAGAGCGCTGCAATTGAGAACCCGCGGGATGATTGGAGGCCAATTACAGGTGGCGGCGGGTGCGGGCGTCTCTCTTTCTTTCTCCCGTGTCTCCGTGTATAATACACACACACGGAGGCGCGCGCGTCTGCTGGCCATTACCCACGCGCGCGAGGAGGACGACGGGACAAGTTATACGAGGACGAGCCGCGCCGCGCGTCACGCGAGTACGTAGTTATACCCGCGCTGCGGGTGTATGCCGCACACTTATACCTGCGGGACGGTGGTGGCAGGTGTGCATGCGCACTTGCAGCTCGGCCGCGCGACACGGTACTCAAAAGTTCTTCGTCGACCTTTTTTTGGCGTCTGTTTGCCTTCGCCCCCTTTTTAGATATGGCCGGTTTTGGGAGATAGGTGTGTGTATGGATTTATGGCTGGCGTGCATGTGATAGCGCTCAAATCACCTGTAGCGCTTCTGCACCAGTTTCGCTGCAGCATTGCGGAAATGAATGGGCTATCGGAGAAATTGATTGTGTAATATATTTATGTGCATTTTTTAGCGTGTCGTATCTTTTAGAATAATTTATTATATTTGTGTGAAATCGTTGAAAATTAGTTTTTAAAATTAATAAACTCATTCGCTTCGGAATTCTTGCATATTTATCAATACGTTATTAAATAAATAACAAGTACTTTTTGTATGCTTTTTAAATTTGTCTGACAATCATTTCCACAACGATGTTCTACTTAGAATTCTCTACTTAAATATCCGGAGATTATTTAAAAAAAATTATTCTTTGTACATTAATGTCATTTTAATTTTTCCTAATAATTTTATTAGAAACTCAAAAAAATGTTTGCAAATTTTTCCATTTTATGCGTCAACCATAATCCTTTCATCTACCGATTCAGCACCTCCATCTTACCGACCATCGCAATTCTATCGCTTCCTTTCACGGCCGCCCGCACCATCAGCACCAGCAGCGGTGCACCACGCGGAAATTAAGCCCCACTTAACTGCCTGATTATCGTTGTCACATGCCCCGCGCTCGTGCAAAAAGCCCCGCAGCTGTACGGCGAGAAAGAGAGAAAAAGCAGGTTCGAAGGAAACCGCGCACGCGCTCTGATAAAGTCTCTCGGGAACCGCGGCGGCTGCTGCTACAGTAAAGCTGCGCGCGTATTATAGCCTGTTCGTTGATTGATGAGACGATGCGATGATCGTGTATATAGCCTGTTGCGCGTGCGCCTCCATGAGTTATGGACGTATAGTGGGTTTGGCGTATATGCGAGCGGAATCGGAAACTCGAAATATGCGGGATAAAGTGTAAAAAAAGATAAGGAAAAGAAGTATAAGGTTTTGCGATGTTATGCGTGAATACCTTCTTCTATTACCTGTTTCGTAAAGATTATCATTGGTGAAGATAATTTGTTTTAGAATAAATGAATATTCAAAAATTTCAAAAAGAATTACTATTATATATTTAAACACTATACTACTATAATATATTCTAACGAACCCTTAACTGTACGTTACAAATACTCTCGCTAAAAACGGCGCGGTCCAACTTTAAAGTTTTTGACTGGGCGCCTATACACAAAGCACCACCGGCAGCAATTTTTAACCGACTACCTTACCAGCAGCAGCAGCAGCAACCCACACATCGAAAGAAGAGACAAACCTCCAGGGAACACACGCGCTCGCTACTCTCTTTCTTTCTCTCCCCGCGAGCTTTCAAAGCGAAATGAGTAACTCGCGCGCGTGCTCTTTCTCTCGTCGATTACGGATTGTGATCCTCGCTCGGCCCGGCGCGCGCACACGCGCATATAACTCCTCCTGCGCCCTCGCAATTATCTCGTCATTAACTTTTTTTTACTTTGCGTGTGCGCTCCCGCGTCTTCTCTGTCTGTATGTGTCTCGCTCTCTGTACGAGTGCCTCTTTCGCCGTTGCCGGATGCGCTCACGTGTCTTCTCTGCGCGTTGAGAGGAACCGCTTAAAGGTGATTTTACAGTGGTGCAGCGCGTCTGGTTGCGCTGGTCTCGGGTTGATTGTTTTGGGCGAAAGATGGTATTTAGTGGTGTGTCTGGAAACAAATTGTTGTTATGTTATTGTACACAAACTGATTTACTTGCGAATTTTTGTGCTCTTGCAGTATTTACTATGGTTATAACAATTTTAGATACTAAAACCAACTTTTTTACGCTTAGTATCAGTTTGTGTTTGATTTTTAGAGTTTTATCTTAAATTTTCTTCTATTTACGGGATTCATATTCAACTAATACGTATGATTATTGCTAATAAAATCTTAGACGATTAATCTTGCACTGTTCGTTTTATTACCACGCTAGCTTTCCAATAATTGAAATGTCACTATACACAGTGCAAAACAAAAACCTCGATAACCCGCAAACAATTGAAAAATGAATTCATCAAAGCTATTCCATACTCTCTTCCCGTATACGGCCTGCAGTCCCATAAAACGGAATTGAAGCAATCAATCGGACTACACTCGGCATACTTAAACTCAGCCATATTCTCATGGCCCCTCTTCCGTTTCATTATCCTCAAAACAAAGTCGATTTTTCAGCGCAGTGTAGTCCACCCTTAATTATCTCCCTTTCTCTCTTACTCCTTTACTTCAATTACTCCACATCTCTCTCTCTCCTCCCCCTCTCTTCCCTTTCGCTTCTCCTCTCGTTCTTCCGTTTCTTTCTTGCGCGCTTCTCCTCCCGCCGAAGGATTTCGCCGTAATGAATTCCACCCTCAATGGGTAATCACCGGGCTCGATGCCCCGGGGTAAGCGCTGCTGCAGCGAGAGTGTATTACAAGGAGCTCGGAGGTGGAGGAGAGAGAAAGAGAGAGAGCCGTGGGGATAGCACTTAAGGCTCTACGTGCCTCGGAAGATGCCCTACAAGGGTATACGCGTATATATATATTCCGCCGCGCCGATGATGGGCCAGCGCCGCCAAGCTTCCAAGGCTGCTGCTGTTGGACGCGCGTAATGTTTCGTTGGCGAGTGCGATGCATGCGCGGAGGCGGTGCAGAGCGGGTGCTGCGCGCATATAGCGAGGGTTTATGCGCGTGCAAACCTACCTCGGCGGTGGGCTTGATTCTCCTTCGAGTCATGCGCGCAGGTCTTTTTTAAGAGGTTTAGAGCGGGGAAGGTGTATGGAAGGCATTAGGTGAATAACTTCTTCTTGCGAAGGAATGAGTAGAGAGCTGGGCTGTGCTAGTGTTGTTTCTGAACTTTTTTACGTCCGCTGTAGTTTTTTTTGACGGCTGTAGATGGTGCTTTTGTTATATTTTATTTATTTTTTATTTGGAATATTATTATTTTTCTTAGGTGCATTTTGTTATTTTGTTATTTGATCGTAGTCAATAGAAACATTGGATTTATCGAAAAATACCGTAGCAAAATATATACCCATAGCATCTTCGGTCATATAACTTTTGATGATGTGGATTAAAATTTAAAATAAATAAACAAATAAATAGAAAAAAGGGACATGATCCTTGAAAAGTACCCTATAAAGAGGTAGATTAGTTTCTAAAATTATAATAATAAGAAGAAGTTATACTTATTGAATAAGTAAAAATGTCGGTTTGCCACGATATTAAAAAAATGTTCCTCGATTGGGCCACCTTAACTTTTCAAACAATTTGGAGTTTTAATGATCATCAAAATGTGTTAAAAGTTAACTAGAACGTCCATATTAATAATTAAAACTTTTTTTTATCACCAGTAACTTGGTGAGGTCGGGAACATAAGATATATCATAAGATATAAAAGATATAGTTTTCTCTTAAAAAAATATTTCATCTTTATTATAGTAAATCATTTAACATAAGTTGAGAACGCAACGTAAATTTATTTTGACTTATACGATGGTCAGATAATTGTTATATATTTTTAAATTTCCTTTTCTAATAAAACTAACCTTATACGAACAAGTAAATTTAACTTTATATCTTTCGGTGAATAAAAACTAATGCACTTTATAGCTTCTCCTAACAGTCGCCCCCCTCAAATCCCCATCGAAAAAGGCCAACTTTTTATAGGCCCCCACTCTAAATCAAAATCGGTAAGACCCGCTCGCAGGTCCCTCAAATTACACCCACCCGCGATCCTCTTGATTCGGCCTTTTTACTTCCACCTCTCCCCTTCGTTAATTCCCCGCGTGATTGACGATCGTCCATAATCCTTAGTTACGCGCGCGCGGGTTGCCAAAAAAAGACGGCGATTAAAAAACCACGACTCGCGCGCGTATCCCCAACTAACTCGTCTCCCCCGATGAACCGTATCATTGCGTTTGTCGTTGATAATGGTAATCACGCCGGCACGAAAGAGAAGCCGTCAGGTATATATATACCTATAGCCCGCGTACTTCACGCATCATGCGCCCGGTATTTTCTGGGGCCCATAGACACCGAGCGCACTATGCGCGTATATGCGTATACGCACACTATCATTAGCAGACGAAGACGCGGCGAACGCGAGAGAAAGAGAATAGAGTTCACGATGGATGGCCTGCACAAGCGCACGCACTTTTGCGCTCGCCCCCCCTTTTTTCGACCCCCGCGCGCGCACGATCGTTTTGCGCTTTTTGCGCATATCCTTCGTTTTCTCGAAAAAGTTGCCGCTGAGCGCGGAGGAGAAAATGAAGAGGGAGTGGCGAGAGAGTCTGGATGCGATATATGCGCGCGGAGGGCATTACGTCCGGTAGCTGCCCCGGGGCTATCGCTGCCGTATGTACCTGCGATCGGAGGTGATTTTCGGGATGCTGCTGCCGCTGTTGCTGCTTGGTTTTTGTTCGTTTATAAGGGGAATGCGAGGGACAGCGTTGCGCAGTTTTTCTCTGTGACGTAAACTGCGGCGCGGGTGCGTGTGCGTGTTAAGCCTTGGTTCATTAGAAATGTGTTAGTGGTCGGTGGGATATAATGATAGGTCACGTGGTGTGCGTCGTACTTTATGGTACGATTGTTCCAAATGCCACGCGGAGTTTTATGAAATAGTTTTTTGTTTTGCGTGGCGGTTGGATTTGATTAGATTCGAAAAAAGAGTTGATGGAAATATGCTTGTGTATAAGAGAAAATAGGTGGTGAAATGTATAATTAAATCATTGGGTATAAAGTTTATGGTGCTCTATAAATAGATTTCGCAGAATGTAATTTTAATTACAACTCGGAATTTCAAATATTACTAGAACAAGATCGTGCGCGGTTTATTTCTTCTCGCTAGGAGTTCAAAATTTAAATTTAAAATTACAAACAGATATTTATCAATTGAAATGAATAGTAATGAATGAATGAATATAACCTCTTACATTTTGATTTACGCACAATATTGACATCAGCAATAATATTTAAGAAATATTAAGAAATTAGAGTGATTGTTGGTTGTTTTTAGTAAAACAACACTCAAGTGGTGTAGCAATCTAAACTTTATTCACACTTGTTGTCAACGTTTCGACTTCCTATAGAAGTCATTATCAATACTCTAAAATAATTGATACTGCACTTTATAGTAAGAAACGACATACAACATTTTACATATAGAATGTAAAACAGATGATTGTCCTTTAGGTTTATACCCACTAATGCACTTACACTTTCACTCTAAAAGTCATGAATCTTAAGTAAATTATTATTATAAAGTTTTGAGGCTATTGTACTATTTCTGGTTTTGACTTACTTCATAAACTTTATAGTATTATTAGTTTTTAAGAATAAGACTATGATATCACAAATTAGCGTTAATGAAGAAATAGACTGAGAAGCGCAAATTGACTGTATTGTATTTGTATTTGAGATGAATATTGTATTTATTAATTAAGCCTATCTAAAAAATTCTTGTTCATCTTTATTTTATTAATTATTTAAATTATTTAAATTAAATAAAAATGCATATTTAAGTTAAAATTCTCGCGCCTATATCCAAGAGCCAATCAGAAATCAAATCTATAGCGGCATCACATCTACCAGTCATCACTTTTTAAAGAAGCGAATATACAGGAAAGATCGTAAATATACTGACAAGAACTGCTTTGCTCTACCACGATGTTATGGGTTTTTTACTCCGCTATACGATTATTCTTAATAATGCTTATTAAAATATTCGCGGCGCAGTCTCTCGAAAATATATATGTATAAAAAAATATTTACCTTCAAGCAAGAGTCCCAAAAATGCAAAAACATATAATTCAAAGTCGAATAGAATAAAACATGAGCAGCCGCGCGACGAAAAAATTAAACGATGGAGTGCGAAATTTCGGAAAATAACACTCCTTTTCGTGTTAAAAAGCATTAGCATGCATTGTGCAAAACTACCTCTCTCTCTCTCTCTTTCTTTCTTTCGCCCTGGAGCGCGACGTCGGAACGACTAATTCGAAAAGCCATTTTTAACGCCGACAAAAAGCCCGCGTGGAGCGACGCAGGGACAAAAAACCTATCCCCCTCGCCGCCGCCGGGGGAGGACGTGCTCATTCGAAATTCGCGTGGAGATACACAGACACACACACAGCGGGGGGAGGAAGCGCAAATATCCCGTTTTAAGTTGCGTTTTGCATATTACGACGCGGACGCGGGCGCGTGCGCTCGGGGCCACGAAAACAAGGACGGCGCGGGCCGACGAACTTTTGGAGAGAAAGGAGAGAGACGCACGAGGAGGTGGAGCACGCGGCCGAATTATAATGAATGAGCGTATAAAGTTTATATCGAGTGCGCGCGCCAGCACACACCGTATGGTTTGGATTTGACCCGGTGGCTATTTTCTCTTGTGTATATGTGTTGTGCGCATCATATACGCTGCACATGATGCGCGCTGCACACGTGGATTGTGGTTAGCATAAATTTCGATCGAAATTTGGATATTGAAAGCAGGCGCGGATGGCCGGGAGTCGTGCGTGTGTGTATGCGAGGGGGAGTCGAGAGCAGCTCTCTGATGGGACTTTAATGTCCGTGTCCGGAAACCGGAGATTACGGAGTCTTTTCGCGAGGTATAACGGGAGCAGCGTATGCGTCGCGTTTTAGATAAAGGGATCTCGGGTGCCACTTTTTTTTAAGCAAATTTATAAGAGTATAACGCGGTTGAGAATAATATGATGTAGCTTTATAATACTTAAATGATATGTGTTTAAGTTTGTAATTATATTCTTATTTATAATTATTTGATATGTATGTGTAACCGTTAAGAGCTGTATCATTACGTGTGAACTAAAATTGAGTTGTAGTCAAAATATATAACGGAGATCATGGAAGAATCATTATTTCACTATTTATAATATTTTTATATCAAATATATATAAGTATTTATGTGCATGCGTACACATTAAACTTCGTTCATTTTTATTTATCATATTCTTGAGCGGTTGATCACACACCACGATAATTGCAAAATAATTCAGTTCTCTCTTTCGCGAAATATACTTATTTATTACAGAGCAGGAAAGTACTCGAGGAAGAGTAAAAGGCATTATAAGAGTGTTCGAAAACATTACGATCCCGCGGGCGATTGTCGTCGGATCTGCCAAACCCATTCACGCAACGTTCATTTTTTTTCGTCCATTCCGAAACCGAGCTGATGTTTCGTAGCGTCGAGTAAAGAAAACGGGCTACGTTTAATTAATTGTTTACTTTCGATGTAATTTAATTATTTAAGATCGTTGATTATTTAGTTGTGCCGGCCTTCAATTTTTACCATGATATTAATTACATTTAGGTCAAGCTTTTAATTACGAAGGGGGTTCAATGTTAAATTGATACATCAGGATGAAATTTTTAATTAAAATCAATTGTTCTTCGTTATCCGCTCAAAATACAATACAATATTGTATTTAATATATTAACTTTAAAAATCCATTAAAAATTTTGCGAGATAAGTATTGTTTCTGCTTCATGTTTTAAAATGTAAAAAAAAAAATAATGAAAATATAACACACATCGATATAAATAAATGAAAAAAGTAAAATTCTACATCCAAATACTTATACAACTCACTTATTAGCCTCGCTCGCGTTCGTTATATAAATTTACATTCATTCAGCTCACTTAACCATACGACCATGCACTTCTCCCTCGTCATCCATGCAAACAGCGCTCTGCGCCCGCACAAACTACACATCCCAACCGAAAACTGCTCGCAAGTGCTGCCAAATCAGCCGCGCATACTCGCCTAGTAGTGATTCCAGGAACGTTTACGCATCGTTATGCGTGCACCATCGAAACGGAATACACACAACGCGCCTACTTCTATACATAGCACCCCGCGACTTTATATATATACATATAGACATATATGCATTCGCGTAAGTAGAGTAGCGTCCCGCAAACAGACGTTATTATTCGCGAAGGAGGAAGCAACTCTCGCGATTATAAGTGCACGCGTGCGCGCAAGCCGAGTAATTAAGAATAATGGCCGAGCTAATGCTTTTAATGAAACGAACAATGGACAGGTGCGCGCGGGCGGGAGTATGAGGGTTCGAGAGAGTGGCTCGTTATAATGGCCTGTTGGTTCGAGTGTGTGTTTCTGTCGCGGGAGTGGATGGGTCTTTTGAAGTGCCCACGCGCGAGGTTTTTGATGTGAGAGAGTGCAATGTGACGATTTATTTAACGGGGAAGTGCTGGAACTGGGGGAGATAATTGGATGTCGCATGGGCGCGATTCTCAGATGTTGGGGAAATGGAGATTATTTGTTTATGCGATTATTCTGCTTCAGTGATACGTCGGTTATGGTATTCCCGTCGGAATGGAAAACAGATGGGAATTTATAAAAGAGGTATCTTAATTAATAAACACTTAGCACTCGCGTGCATAAGTAAATTTTAGAATAACAAAAGAAATTTTGTTACTCTAGTGAGATATTTGCAATATATATTTAATGAATATATGCAAAACAGGTCAATTTTTTTTAACGACTAACAAAAACCTCTTACGCAAAGTTTAAAAAAAGAAATTGAAACTAGCTAGATTTTCTTTTTTTTTTAATTAAAAAAATGTGGATTCGCAGCCCCGACTTTTACAGTATTTTTATGCCTTTTCGACGTTCAACTTTAAAGTCTTATAACTGAAGTAATCAACATTTTTTAATTTTCTAAAAAGCAAATTAAAGCTCTGTATTTCTAGTATCAATTTATTTTTTGAATCTTTGTATATAAGACGTTTCTGGGCTAAATGGCTGAGGTTAAAAAAAAAGGCTTTTTGGCCATTTTCTCAAAAATGTTAACCTTTAAAAGAAATGTGTTCTAAAACGTTCTTATTTATACGCGTTTAATTGTGAAACGAGCTTACATTTCCTTTATATTAAAATATTAATCGAACTATCTATTCTGATTAAAAGGCAATAATTTGAATTTATAATGCCATTCACTTTACGCTCTAAACAACAATTTACTAGCGAATTCCCCGTAACAGCCTATCTATAATTTAAGCGTTAATATATATGAACTCGACGCGCCTAATTAATCGCCGTAATTTAATAAACGATAATAACAACAATCGCGCCACCCCCTAATCAATTTTTCAAAAGTCAGCTCACTCTTTGCCGCGTAATTTCCATAATTTCGACTTTATTAAAACAAACGCCGAGGGGTTCAGGCACGAAAAGAGCAAACGTCGGCTACAGCGCACGCGCGACGTCATTAATATCTTTCCAATTATACCCCTTGACAAATAACTTTCCTCGAAAAAGAGAAAAACCCACTCGCGGGAGATGCAAACACAGCGGCGCGGCACTTTTTTCGCAAAACCGAATCTGTATGTATACACGTGATGTGTATACACGCGCTTGGCAGAAAATCCACTTTGCGCGTATGATTTATGACGCTTCGCGCGCGGGTGAAGTGTGATTTATTCGCGAAAAAGAGGCGCGCGCATAGGAGTAGAAAAAAAGGAGGCGGCGATAACGTGGCTGACTCGATCAAAAATCCCGCGCGGTGCGCAGGCGCGGACTAACGACCGTCACCCCCGAGAAAAAGGGAGAGAGGAGTGGGCGTGGCGCGCCAGCGGACGATTTGGGAAAAACGTAATTCAGCGGGCGTGGCGCGCGCGTGCGCGCAAGGTGCAACGAAAATGAGATTTTTTATCGTACGTCATCGTGCGAGAGGGAGTCGAGTGGGTGTTATGAAAAGTTTGGCGAGGGTGAGGCGGAGAGGAGAGTGCAATATCTTTTTGATTATAAAAATTGTAATTAAAAAAGTTAGGGTAAATATGATGCGGCTGGACTTGTGTAAGAATTGAAATGGTTTTCGACACTGTTTATAATATGGATAAATAAACCGACCAGAACAAGATACTTTTATGAAAAATGCAATTAATGTGAGATTTACATTATTTAGGAATACATTTTTATGAAAGGAAAATCAATTGCAATTCAGTTGCTGCAAACGATCAGCAAAAGTACTACTAATTTTGCTGTGCAATTTTCGCAGCACTTTTTTCAAGCAGAATTGAAACTATATTACGTGTATATATATATAAACGTCCGCTTTGTGTCCAACGGAAATAACTACTTTGCACGTTCATGGAATAATTTCATGCTTCTTTTTTCCCTTATCTTGATTTCTGTAAGATGTAATTATCTTCACTAGACTAGTAACTTGTCTCTGTCACGCTGCTGCTCTCGTAACCGTGTGAAATTGAATTTTTATTTCGTCGTAAAATAATAAAAATCTATCGATCGTTCCCTATAGCTCACGGCGTGCCTGATTTGATCGTAAATTTATCTCGCTCGCTATTTGTTAAGAGTAAATAAATACTTGTAACTTATCGATCGACCACCTTTATACATTATATAATAATACGTATATCGGTTAATTACAATGCCCATAGTACCTACCAAAAAGCACACTAATTTATCATTTTAAACTGTTGCTCCGATTCAAAAGCCGCAGACACTACCACTGGTGTTTAAAAAGAATCAGACTCGCATCACGTTCATCGCACTTGAATCAAAACACCACCGCTCAACCTGCCCGACAACATAACCAGGTCACACTTCTCCCCTTGCACCGTAATCTACCGTTGTCCAAAACCGTATTCACGCGCACTTTGCATCCGCTTCCCCGTAAAAAAGAAAAACAAGAGAGAGAGATGGATGCGCTTGGTCGCAACGTATAATAAAATTCCGCGCCTCGGCTAATTTATCTTCGGCTGCTTAATATGTTGCTCCCCTTCTTACACGCCGACCGAATCATTAATTAAAATCTCCGCGAATCGCGACAATTGCCCCGGCCCTGATGGGTGTAAAAAAGGTGAGCTCGTTAATTAGAACGAGATGAGAGAGAAAAATGGGCATAGGGAGGAGAGAACGAAGGGTCGATTGATTTCGCGCCGCTAGCTGTAATTTTTCTGCCGATCTGATAAGGGACGAAAAAGGGGGTTTACGGAATTTTAAAAACAGCGATTAAGTTTCACGGGACTTTTGCGGCGAGTGCGTATATACAGCAAGGTAAACGGACTTTTGAGGTTTCGATAAATTTGAGGGGAGATGATTGATTGCCGTGTATGCGAATTTATTGTTTGTCGCTGATGGTGAAGAGGATGTACATATACACTTTGTTCCATAAATATTTGTAGAAATTAACTAAATTATATATGTGCACAGTTTGAAATAAAATTTGTTATTGTTAATTTCTTCAATTTCATTGATTAATTAAAAACAATTTCTTATTAAGAATTATAAATACAGACATTACGCATCCGTCGAAAACAAGCGAAATCCATTTTCGATAAATCCCCATATATATATAAATGTGTTTTCAGATACTACTCCTCTTAGATAGTTGCCGCGACCGCGCGCGGCATCCACACAATTAATGTCTCTATAAATACTTATCTTAACGTTCATTATATAACTCCTACACGCATCTCGAATCCACTTTTATCCCCCGCTCGCTTTCGCTCTCCCTCTCCTCTTAGTCCGTTGTTAATTTTATTCTCCTTTCATTCGCGTGATTTTCGATTCGGGAGGTTCCCCGTAATCGCGGACGGAAATGCCGCCGTAAAAGTTCGGTTTTACGACTGCGCGGGCGCCTTTTTTTCTTCGTCCATCAGCCACCTGCGCGCGCGTTTGTGGAGGTGGATTAAGGTGCCGCAGGGGCAAAACAAAAATAAAGGCGATGAGAGAAAATGGAGAGGTCGTAATAGTTAATTAGAAATCAGGATTAGAAGGCTGAGATTGGCTCTTGCGATTCTCTGAATCCTGTTATGATGTGCGTGGGTACGTAAATTTCGTCATTAAAAGATAGTAAATGTAATATATATATTTTTCTTTCTCCCGATCGAGGGAATTGTATACCACTGAGGAGTTAATCTCAGGAATTTCGTTTTGTCAGCGGAATTAAATGTCGGATTGTTAACTAAAATACGTTGAAGCGAAACTTAAATAAAAAAATTGTGTGTAAATACAATAATAAAATAAAGAAAAGTCAAATACTATACCCGCACTCTTTTTTCAAAGCAAAATATAGTGCATTTTATATAAGCAATATTCGTGTCATAACACCACACGCTTATTCAGACCACCAAATTATGACTTAATTACACGACCAAACATACTACACACGTCACACTCGTTTATCAACTCGCGCGAAATAATTGCACTTGGTAGTTTCCCATTCTAATTTTCATCGAACCACCGTAGCTCGCAACCGGTAGCCACGACCTTCTATACTAATGAAACTCAAATTCGCAACGCAAAAAACAAAAAAGTCCCGCCTGCATTACACTCGTATATACCGCGAGGGGATTATTAGGAATCTCGTTACCGCGCCGCTGACGTAATCGCGATTCACCGGCGCTACACATATAATAATAATGCCGCTATAGGCGTTGCGTGATAGCACTACTCTCTCGAAATAGATTAATCGTTCTTTTATGCCTTGCACTTTACGCTGATGCGTGTGCCGTGTTATTAATCGCGAGATCGATATCAATCGATCGCGCAACGCCGCGGAGTTATATCTGTCGCGCGTGCGCTGCTGGGGGTATATATATAGCGCTCCGTTCGATTCAGCTTTTTGCGCGCCTTCTTTTTTATGTTATTTTTTTACGATAAAGGTATATTATTTAAATAGCGAAGATTATTTTTATGCGTTGAAGCAACGTTCTGCGTTCTAGAAAGTATCATCTGTTAACTTTATACAAAATTTTCTGTACATTTCAGTATGTATAACCTAAGCCCAAATATGGAAGAAAACAGAACAAACCAAAGAGCTACGGGATTTTTTAAAATGATACGAGATCTAGGAAAAAGATACTGTGGACTTAATTTATTAGTACCAGAACTTAAATTTCAAAGTGTTTGATGTATCCTCTTCCCCCAAACTACTTGTAAGTAATAATTTACTATATTTATAGCTCGCGAGTTCTTAATTACATGAGATTATACCATATAAACATTTTACGATATCAATACTGACATTCTACGTCCGTAATGTTTATTTCTTCGATAAACTTGAATCCTGCGAGAGCAACATTCTCACGACCGAGACATTTAAATTTACGTCACCTACATTCTTCCACTCTTTTCCGAATAATAATCTAGAATCACAAAAGAAAAAGCAAAATAATAACGCAGAATCTGCACATCTTATTTATCGTCATCACGTACGATATTTTTGCCTAGTTTGCGCGCATCCAATTTAATCAGACCCACTACGAGTTGCACTGGATCACCGCGGCGTCTCCGCAATCTTTGCTTATATTGACTCAACCGCCCCCCTCCACCTCATACAAAAAGTTCACCTATATATCTCAAACGACCAATTACGGCGCAACAAAACAACCTTCTCCTCCTCCTCCCCCCTGCGTGCGCACCGCTCTCAATTTATTTATCTCCTCGTAATTATCTTTTCGATTTCTCCCCCCTACTCCGGGCGTCACGTGTCCCCGCGCGCGCGCGGGCGATTAGCATCGCTATCGGTCGCGCTCGCGTCTAAATGATGCACGTCGTCGGCTTCTAATAGCCGCCGCTGCAAGAGAGCTAGCTCGCTAGATCGATCGATGTAAATCGATACACGCCAGGCGTCGTCGTTGTCGCGACTTCCGGCTACGATAGGCGCGTGCCCCGGTGTGCATTCCGATGGGAGAGTGTGAGAACTGTCCGGTCTAATGAGAGACGCGCGCGCGCTGTGCGTGATAGTTGCGTGCCGCGCGCACGCGGATGGGAGAGATCTGCTGTGCGCCAGGGCTTAATTAATACCTCAGGATGGATCTGCTGCTCGCGATTGCACGCTGTGTAAAATGGGATACTGCAAGAGGGGGGGAGGGAGGGAGAAAAATGTCGTCTGATCAGGTTTCGCGCGAGCTGCGTGCGCACTTCTGAATTATGGCGTGTACAAGTGGGTGTACGTGTATAGGTGCGCGAAGCGATTGCGGGAGGGAAAATTGAGTTCGGTGAGATGATGGGTGGTTTTCGTTGTAAAAATAAGAGCGTGGCTTGATGTGAATTTTCTTAGAATAAATTATCTTTGTTTTTTCTGTTACTTATAACGTATTGAACGAATATGTATATATATGCAATCGTTCAGATTATGTTGAGGTACTTTAACTTTATGAAATATATTTATTTGTATTCAGTTCTTTTTTGTCGTCAGATCTCTTTTAGGTATTAGTGACAAGAGAATAATATTTTTCAAGCAGCTCACGTATTATTTTAAATCTTTCTGTTTTGCACACGTTAAATCAACTGGGTAAGGAAAAAGGAGAAACTGCTTTAAAAAAAAATAGAATTCACTTTTTTTAAAAACGTTTTAAAGTAAAAACTACTATTTATTTGAAATACATATCAAAGCATAATGGTAATCTTACTTTACTAAAAAGCGAATTCAAGTTTTTTTTAAAGCAGCTTCTACTGATTCTTATGAAAGTAAAATAAACTGTGTAAAATGTAGAATTTACTTTTTTCTCCGTGTATAATATTATACTAATGTCTTTACCACCCGGTGCCTACACTGTTTTTTATAAACTTCTACATCTTCATTACAAAAAATTTGGTACAATTATTATTATATTCTATAAATACAACGTTACTAGACTAGTACGGTACAACTCTCACAGTGTCACATTCATCTCAGATGAAGATCAACTTCAAGATTCCAAACAAACAACTATTATCCAACCAAAATCCAACTTCAAAAAAAAAATAAAAAAAAAACCCCGTCGCGAAGTCAAACTGCACACATATCTGTCTATCATCCACGAATAGACCATTCGTTCTTCACAATGCAAAAGCAACACGCGCAAGGATTCGCCTGGGCAGACGCTAACCAGCCAGCATGTGGCAGTTTCTTTGCGAATTGGCCGCGGTGCAAAGATCAGCTGCGCTCGTCGTCTTCACATTCGGCCCCGTGTGTACAGCCTTTTGAAAGCGGAGCCTTGCAGCTCGCCGCGCGAGTTTATTAAACGCTGAAGGATGATGAGGCGACATCAAAGACACGCGGATAATATTAGATTATGACACGCCGATGCTGCGGAAAACGAGGGACGAATTTAGATGCGCACACCCCCGCGCAAGCTTCGCTGTGTGCTGAGAGTTAAGTGTTATATCTGTATTGACGGTGCTGCGGTGTGAGCCGGAGTTTGTTTATTTATAAAGTTGGCGAACTTGTTTTGAATGTGACGGTTGGGAGGTTTTTAGTTACAAAAGAGAGATTTGATGTGGAAAATGTAGAGCTGGTTGGGAGAAGTTCAACAAGTGGCATATCAGAGCTGTTTGCTGAAATGATATTTGCTCTCGTGGATTTGGGGTACGAGGCTATTCAAGTTTTATATTAAAATATTATGTGTACTACAATATAATAGGATAGGTTTTAATTCAACGGTGATACGTTTTCAAGAAATTAAGAGACTATATTAATTTGTTTATATAGTGGAAAATGAGTACATTAGTAACAGTAAGAGCAATAAAATGTTACTTTCAATAATTTCGTTCGAGTCATGGAAAACACATTTTTACCCATATCTTATCAAATAAAATTCTGTATATATAGTCATTCTATACATCCTCTTCAAAAATATTCATTTATCAATCAAAATAACAGCCCTTCAAATACACAACACCCCTACGATCCAGATCAAAAACTATAGTTTTTCATTTTCTTTATTTTTTATACACGCCCTTCCTTTTCTCTTGTCTCTCCTTCACTCGCTCGCGCCGTCAGTCTGGGATGTAGCCAAACCGAATCAACTCGGGGAAAGAACGGCGAGCGGTCCGCGTGTCATTGTGGAGGCGAAAGAGAGAGAGAGAGAGTGAGATCCGGAATATGCGAGGGCGCGCGTCCGTCACGCGACGACGCTACTACCGCGCTGGCAGTAACGCGACGCGCGAGACTCTTGAGAGTGGGTGACTGGCCATCTGTCTCGCGCGACACTACAGAAAGAGAGAGAGGAGAGCAAGAGATGGGGATAGTTACGCGCGGGGGGAGTGAGAGTGCGGATAGAACCAGAGAAAGATGGATTTGAGAGAAAAGTGGATGTCGGTGTGCATGTGAACTGAAATTCAAAACTTTGAGTTATTAATATATTTTTGGGTGATTTTTTGGCGTCTCGGGCGGGAGGTTTATCTCTGTGCTTTCAATATTTATAATGGAGATTATTAAATGTTGGTGTTGTTTGGATAAAAATAGCTAAATTTTACAGGTAATATTTTAGCAGAGTTACTAGAATTAAGAATATATACTTATGTGTTCATTTTTAAGCAGTTGGCAACTGAGCAAACAATTCACTTAAAATTCTAATACAACGTTTAATATGTATATTTGTCTCTCGATTGCGCAGATCTTGGAATAAATTACAATAGAGAACATCATGAAAAAGTGTTTTTCTTCAAGTACTTTATAAAAATATGTGGTTTTATTATCATAGCTTTAAATTTTCTTATCGTCTTTCTTCCTTTTAATTGTATGTGCATTAGGTATGTTATTACATCCGTTAATAAATGAAATTAAAAATAAAAGTTATTTACGAAGGACAAAATAAAAAGGAAAGGGAACGCTAAAGAGATAAAGTGGGAAAATGAACAAGTAGAAGTTTTGGAAGGATTGCGTTACAACGTCATAACTCTAACCAAGCGAAAGGGAAATGACTACTTCGCGTAGCAAATGAGATATGTGTGCTTGTTTTCGAAATTCAAACAAAAACGTCGATTTTCTACTCGACTCGTATTATTTGCAGCTTTACAGTACACGTTATATATTAAAAAAAAATGTGTAAAACAACATGTGTTGCAAAATTTTCATAAATTAATTCAACAGATTTGAGAATGCATACAAAATTTGACAAAGATTGCATTATCCTCAACTCGACACAAAACTCTCTATTTCTCTATACGCGTGCATACCTATTATGACACCTAAAACAGGCTAAAACATCGCTAACTAAAATTCCTCGCGCTCGCTCTTGCGAACTTCGCACGCGACATCCGACAAAGCCCCGCGCATCTGGAATAAGAAGCTTCACTTACACAAGTGCACACAAACTACTCTTGCATATACACACACTCATAAGGCCTGCAGGCAAGAGTAGCAGCGGCAGCGGTGCGCGAATGGAAACGAGCGCTAATTGCGCGCTTTAGCGCGCGGCGTCGCTCATGTTAATCATAACGCGTGGTAATATTGCCGTCATCGGCGGCGTCCATATATTTCGCGCTGGACGAGCGGTATATATCCCGGAATATTATTGTCGCCCGTGAGAGACGGAGAAAAGGAGGATAGAGGGACGTGGGAGACGGCGGAAGAATAATGGGACAGAAATGGGAAGAGATCATAACGTCTTTCATGATGCAAAGCAGAGCGGGAAGATTATTATGGTTACTGCGGAGCGCTTGACGTATGGATGGGACGAACGATGGTAAGGTTGAGACATAAATGGTAAAAGTTAACTTGACAACTTGGAAATGGTGAATTTTCGTGATAGAGATGTGGTGGCTTGAGATAATTATGCGCTATTTTTTGTTTATAAGTTATAAATTATTTTATGAAAAACTGTTTTGATTATTCAAGAGAAAACAGTAAACAATGAGAATTTTTTAACTACAAATTTTGATAATCTTTATAGGTTTTTTTTTTAATTAAGAAGTATGAAATATTTTCCTTAATATTGTAAGTATTATCGACAACAAAAATTCAACATGTAAAGAAAAAACAACTTTGTATAAATGATTTATTAGCGTTCATAATGTTAAAAGAAAATGTATGATTTTAGTAAATTTTTTATAAACAAATACATTTTGAGTATACAGGATAATATCGTTATATCAAGTTTTAAATTACAATAACTTATAAAATAGTTCGTTGGTTCAGATATAAAAATTAGAATTTTTTAACTATACCTATGTTTGAAATCTACATTATAACTATCGACTTAATAAAATAAATAATATAAAATAGAACCAATAGACATGATTCGTGTTTTGCAATTGTATAAGTACAGCACAATTATATCGTGTGCGCTACATGCATATCTCTGAGTTGTGTGTGTAAGTAGAACTGAATGCATCACCAATAAAGTTACATTTTTAGCATTCAAAATATACGTATATGGTCTGCAATCTGAACATCATTGTAAGCAAGTGTTTTCAATAGGATCGCATCGTAGGATGAAATCATTGAAATAATTTTTTTTTTATATAAAAATGTATTATCAAAAAATTGACCCTTATTTTTTTCTTCTTTTTTTCGGAATTTTAGTTTTCAAAATGGAGAATTTAATCTTTCCAATACTATTAACGGATATTTGATTATTGTTCTCGTTATCATTGGTCATTTCAACTTCTTCAACGGATATGTTATTGGAGTTCGTGCTATCATTGAAATTGATCTCTCCAAAATTCTCAATAGATATGTTATTGGGGTTTGTGTTCTCATTGAAGTTGGTCCCTTCAAAATTTTCAACAGATATTTTATTGGTGTTCGTGTTCTCATCGTTGTTGATCCTTTCAACATCTTCAACGGATATTTTATTAATGTTCGTGTCATTGTTCTTGATCCGTTCAACATTTTCTACGGATATTTTATTGGGCTTCGTGTTATCATTGTTGTTGATCCTTTCAACATTTTGAACGAAATCGTTAGTACTTTCCATGTGATTATCATTAAAGTTGGTCCTTTGAACATCTTCAACGGATATTTTATTGGTGTTTGTGTTATCATTGATGTTGATTCTTTTATAATTTTCAACGGATATTATTTTGGGCTTCGTTTTATGATTGAAGCTGGTCCTTTCAATATTCCCAACGGAATCTTTAGTTGTGTTCATTCTACCACGGAAGCACCTGCCTTCTTCTGCAGAATCTACGAAAAGTTCACCATAGTTGCGATCATTGTAGTCTAAAATGAAACTCTTACTTTAAGCATTGATACAATATTAATATGTGTACAGTATTACAATACTTACTATAACTATTAAATCCAATTTTATTAGACGTTTCGTCTAAAGACCAAGTTTTAAAGGTTGAACGATCATCATTTTCAGATAAAGTATTATAAATAGCTTCTTCTTTCAGAATCGACGGCATGTCATCTAGAAGATGTGATAAATATTACACTTTAGTTATTATTTATTTTCATTAAACTAGCTGCATACAACTTTATAGGTAAACAAATATCACTAACCTAAATCGGTATGAAAAGTTTCATAAGTTGGGAGTTTGAGTAGCGATTTCATTTCTTTCCAGTTAAATCCTAAAATCTCATCGGTAAATTCATTCGTATCTTGCGAAATCAAACCTTTAACTTTAAAATAGTAATTTTACTAATCTAGACAATAATTATGAACTAAAGTAAATAATCATAAAGAATAAATAGTATTTACTTGGAGAATCATTTTCAGGAAAGTCAAAAAATAGATTATTTTCAATTTCAAACAATTCTATTTCAGGTTTATCGATATTAAATGACATCACGTCGGTATCACTTGAATCGTTATTCTCCATATCTGTAAAACTATAAAATTTTAAGATTTGCATAAAACAATAGATGTCGATTTACTTGCCTAGTTTATCCTCTGAATTCGGTAGAAAATTATTCGAAATATAGTGGAAGCCGAAGCTTCAATCGGACATAAACTCTTTCATATTATTTTCCAGCATATAAAAAAATAAGAATAAGTTCAAAGACAACTATACTATCGAGATATAATAAATATAATTACAATCATATTACATCAATTCACTATCGACTTTAAGTTCATATCAATGTCTAATACTAATCTTTACAATAGTAAATAATAAGCATAACTGTGTGTATACATTTAGTATAATAAGGATGTCAACAGACTATAGCTGAATAAGTTTAGAACAATATTTTCCTTTTGCTACAAAAGGTTACTAGAGCAATAACATTTACAACATTTATAATGAAAATTATTACCGTTATATGTAATTGTTTAGTAACAATAATTAATAATTTTGAAATGATAAAAAATAATCTTCCTAAAAATTAAATTTCCTAGTCAAATAAAAATTACTATCAAAGGCTCGGCAATCAGCGAGCTCCCTTTCACAATTAAAAACACCAAAAACAAGCCCAAAAAGACACGCATTCAGAGCGAAAAAGAGAGAGAAAGAGGCTCGCTCGCTCGTCGTGGCTTCTGGCGGCTGGAATGCAAAATCCTCGTCGTGTGGTATATACGCCGACGTCTGCCGAGCGTCTGCGAGAGACTGCAGCCTCATATACGCACACGCGAACGCGCGAGAGAGAGAAAGATATACAGAGGGAAAACGCTCTCGCGAGACTCGGCGTCTCATTGTTCATTGCGGCGTCGGCGAGCGCGGAATATAATTTATGGAAGACCACGCGCTCACCCGTATGTATGTGTATACATGCGCGCCCGCGTAACGTGGCCGTTTTGCCGATTTGCTCGTACGAGCATTTCGACGTTATTTATTCAGTTATAGCCGATGATTCTTCATCTCGACAAAGTTGCGAGCGGCTGTGTCCGCGCGGATTAATTATGAGTTTTAATTACCGGTGACAAAAATGTTATTTATCGGCCTGGGATTGCCGCACGCCGCAGCGTGAATATGTGTACATATATAAGCGAGCGTTTCTCTCGGGTATGTATGTATGGTATACGAGGTTGTGAGAGGGAGAGAACCTTGGGAACGATTGATTTGATTGAACGAAGAATCTCTAGCGCTTTATTGGCGCTATTATTCTTTTCGATGTAACTGGGCTCCGCGAGTTTATATTATACGCTAAACGATGCGCGAGTCGTTATCGTGATAAATTTTCGACGATCGCTCACGGAGGATTAATAAATTAATAGGGTTTCGTTATTTATTGTTTTATTAATTACCGTTTGGCTTTTTTTTGTCGAGGTTCGCGTACGTATGGTTGTTGTGCAAGTAAGTCACTTTACATAGTAAATCATAATGCTTTATTTTATACGTCAGCGGTTTTTACCAACCTATACGTGAAATCCACTTTGCTTTCAACTGCAATTATGAAACTATAGCTAATGATGATGGATTATTAATAGTCATTTGAACACAAATATATTACATATATTTCAAAAGTGATTTTTGACCTATATTGTATCTGAAATTCGCCAAGTAAATGGTTACAATTCTGTTCACTTTAATAAAACAAGTCAATTTTACGTAAGGGTAAAAATTGTGATGAATATACTTTGAAAATACTGAACAGGTTCTCCGGCTAAAATTCATCAATATCGCAAAAAATGTGATTTAAAAATATTATTTATGATGGAAACCCTTCATAAGTCTCCACACTACTCCAAAAATAAAAAAAATGTCGGTGTAAGATAAAAGGTGTCAATACGATATTTAAATAAATAGCGCTTACACGGTGTGACTATATATAGATATAC
>UXGD01002492.1:0-25751 GCA_900474315.1 Torymus auratus | reverse complement strand
AGTCAAAGCAGTGCTAAGTGCAGAGGATACCTAAAATTTATATAAACCATAATTTTAAATTGATTTATTTATTGATTGACAGATGAATCAAGAAGGAAAATTGCTCAAGATTTCAAAAAGATAATTAGAAAGAATAAGTTTCCAATTTCTATAACTTGATAGTAGTTGAAATTGTTTAGAATTAAAACATGTGAATCATTTTTATTTATACTTGAGCTGTTGAAATAATGAAAATAATAATTTCAGAATTTTTCTACGGTGAGCAGCGGGCAAAAAAAACTGTTCCTTGCCCGCCGCCCATAATCTTCATTTTTTATAAAAAAAAAACACGAAAAACAATACTTGTTTTACAAAAAATATGGTGTGCGTCAAGGGCTAAGTGGACTTTTTGACCTCGTGTGCTTGCAGTACTCGTCTTCGCCTGGCAAAACGCACTCGCCTTCGGCTCGTGCTTGCTTGCCTTCGACTGCAAACTCCACACTCGGACTAAAAAAGCCCACTTTACGCCCTTGGTACACAATATACTATTTTTGCCCGCACCGTAGCTGGCAACAGAAAGTTTTTATTGCCCGCCGGTCTATAAACGATCACTTTCAGCTCGCATAGTAGGCCAAAGAAACGCGAAAAACGTGCTTGTGTTACAAAAAATGTTATATGTAAAATCGTGCCTGAGTTGAGAAAAATATTAAAAAATATTTTTTTTTTCGAAGTTTTTTTGTATCATTAAATAGAGAAGATTTCCTTGAAAGTGGTCGTGAATGTTTTTTTGGAACACCAAGAGTACATAATGCCTGAAGGTTCAATCGTTTGAATGACTCTTTACGGGAAAAATTAGAAGGACAAGGTTTACCGTGTTTTTTTATATCCCTTTAATATCGGGTCAGAATATTATTTCTCAATGCTTATCTGACTTATAATGTCCCTAATGATCGTGGGACTTTTTTTTCGTCAGCAATCGTCTCATTAGATTTTGGTATGAGGTTTGAGCTGAACTAGCAGGTTGCATCTCAGGTGATTTCTCACCCGAGATTTTTCAATAGGGAGATTTTCACACTTTTAAAAAGTTGTATTTCGCTTAATTATTTGGCAAAAAGTAAAATACTTTCATAGTCCTTGATAAGCTATTTTTATTGTTTACTTTACTCGAAGTTTTCGTTACTATTAAGTTTTTATCGCTATTTTGCCTATGTGAATTGGCAAACTTTTTTTCAATTCTTCTTCAGTTCTTCTTCAGTTCTTCCTAAATTCTTCTTCAATTCTCTTCACTTCTTCTTCAGTTCTTCTTCAATTCTTCTTCTATTCTTCTGTTTTTAATTCTTTTTTTAATATTTCCTGAGAAAAAATATTTGTAAAAAAGAATCGACTTTATTTCAATGACGATAACTGCACTGAAAGAAGACTTTAAAGAGAATTCACGTCAAATCGTTGTGAAAATTACAGTGCAGATAATAATTCTTGTTCCAATAAAGTTTACAAATAACATGTACGTAATTGTTTTATCTTGGGGACTTAGGAAACTTCAAATTTTAGTCAAAAAGATAAATAATGAATATTTGACTGAGTAGCTTTTATATCCTTTTGTTTTTTAGGTTTTCTCGGTCCTATCTCCTGCGAAACTGTCAGATATTTCTTTACTCCATGTTTGGCAGCCGCAACGATGGGACGACCTCATTTTCTTTAAATTTATTAAATTGTTACTATGAATATTCTATAAATATGAAAGATTACGAATAAAGGGTGAACTGCATATTTACAACTATTAGAATTAAAATCTCTTATGCATTTATTGTCATCTCCCCAAGCGTGCAATTTGACATTAACATGTTTTTAAATTTAAAATATATCAAACTTTAGGAACAAAATAAAATTTTATGAAAACAATAGTATATTGTGCAACTAGTGCGGAAAGTTGTCAATTACGCACTCGGGTGGGTTGTCGTTGCGACATGGAGCAACTTTCCGCATTAGTTTCCCATACTATTTTTTTATTCCCAGTTCGAGGATAAAGTGCCGCATAACGTCAAGGTTTTGCAAATTAAAATTGTTTGGAGGTTATGTAACTTATTGAGTTATTTTTCATAACTCAATGCTTTTGCGTTATGATATTTTTTATCTCGCAACGCTTTTCCTCGTAACCATGGTAACGCGTTATTATAAAGAATATCGGCACCCGGCACGGTATGATACAATTCGCCATTTTGCTCACGCGAAACCGCGAAGTTATGCGTCGCTTTCCGAGCACGAGTGATAAAAAAATAGTTAGTTTAGAAGTGTTGCGAAAAAAGAGTAAATGTTTTAAGATAATTATGCGTCTTGCCCCAAATGGTCGCTTCTAGGCTCAGTAAGATGGCATACGATTTTATTTTAGACGAACAGTGGTATATTGATTATAACTATACTTCTTTCTTTTTATCATTAATATTAACATGTTTTCTTTCATTTTCAAAGACATTGAAATAATCAACAAGTAAGTATCGATGTAATAGAGCTTTGGCTCCAAGGAAACGTTATGCTAACTTTATTTCGTTGAGTATGTCAGCGGAAAGCTGATATTTCTTAACACAAAATTGCCGAAACGAGTCACTATATCTTTCGAAATATCTGCACTTTATCTCCATTCACATAACAGCCACATCTGCGTATAACGTAAGTAAGTGTACCGTGATGTAACAATTACGATGTATCGACTACGTACGTCAAATACCGAACAGGTGTATAATTTAATGTTCAATACCAGTAGCTGCCTTTTTATAACACGAAAAGTATCAGCCGATTACACAAGAAAATAATGGTCGCTCCATATGGGTGTAATATATTTCTACCGAAAATCGGCAAGTACCTTCAGCGAGTGGTATACTCAGCAAGAAAAAAGGTTGGAGAGTGGGGAGACTGTAGGGGTCCCAAAGACAGCGGGGACTGGACAGCAGAACCGCTGAGTGGTAGCGGAATCAAGGTTTGATCCGCGGCGGCACAGTGTGCGGGGGCGGATGAACAGAGAGCGAGAGCAATAGAGCGAGAGAGAGATAGAGCGAGATGGAGGAAGAGGGGAGTCAGCTTGCACGCAAGCTCTCGCTAAACTAAAATAGCCTCGTCGGGCGGCTTTCGGAGCGCTGGCGGCAGCTGGTCGCGCGCGCGTGTCGAAAAGCGTGCCCTAGGTGCACTAGTGCGGCGACTAGTCAGTGCGGCGATGTCGACGACGAACGACGCTTCGAGGGGGCAGCAGCACCAGCAGCGCCGGCGATGCTGCGCCCTGTTGCTGCTGCTCCTGGTGACGTGGCTCGGTGCCGGGTTGCCGGGGGTGGCGGGGGCCCGCGCGCCCCAGAAGGAGCCAGCCGAGAAGCAGCAGCAGCATCAGCAGCAGCCGAAATCCAGGGACGATCCCGTCATCGAGGAGGTCACGAGCAAGCAGCTCGAGCGACTACTCAAAGAGAAGGACTTTGTTGCCGTCTACTGGTGTAAGTCTCGCGCGGCGCAGCGACGTAACGCTGCTTCTCGGGTTCCACTCGCCCCTTTCCTCTCTCTCTCTCTCTCTTTCTCTCCTCTCTTTCTCTTTCTCCCTCTCACTCTCTGCTCGCCACTCTTTGTCGCCTAAAAATAGGCCCGATTCCGATTCCGCATCTTCTTCGAGACTCGCATTTCGCGCATTCGCACTTCGACACTCCCATTCCCAAGATACGAGGGGTGCTACCACCTACGGCTGCGACGTTGGATGAGGCTGTGACGAAAAAATATATATATCAATAGAATAATGTGAGAACGGAGCTTCTTCTTCGGCTTTTAAGTGTCTGACAGTGTTGCTTTGTGTATATTTATGTGTCTTCTTTTATTACCTCGCGCGCGCGCGCTCGCTCGCTCGCTCGCCTGCCGATCTACCTTTCGAAATCTCTCTATTTTCAGTTGGCTCTATTAAAAAAGTGCCGTCTCGTCGACCACACACGCAAGCCTAGCCTATTCTGAATATCCGTGCGTTTTCACGTTTTCCGAGGAGAGAGAGAGAGAGAGAGAGAATACGAGGGACGGAGAGAAGCGGAGGTGGAGAGAAAAGAACAAGTTTAAAACAACTCGTGCACTACTTAGTTGGGCAGACGAAAATAATTTGTTTACCATTGCTGCTGCTGCTGTGTGCACGCGCGCAAGGATTGTTATTGGCAGAGTACAATGGTATTAATCTTCATCAAAATGACTTGTTGAATTTCTTCATTAATGTTGACGCAACGAATGGGCGAAAAGGGGCGATGAATAATTTAAAGCTGATGGCAGCTTGTGTCGGAGAGACTGGTGGCGGATCGGGCGATCGACCGGGCCGAACGATCAGAAACGTAAAAAGCAAAAACGCAACGAGCAGAATAACGCTGGCAATCAATGACCGTGGCTAAGCGAGCGCGCACTGCCAGCTAAGCGAGAGAGACAGATCCATCAGGGTTGTTGGGCTCGGCCGAGTTGGATGACGAGATCGGCAACGAGCTCGTGCTGTGTGCTGGCTCTCTCTCTCTCCCTCTCGCTCTCGTACTTGCCTCTATATAGTCACCTGCCAAAGCCCGATACTGCGTGTCAATGCAACCCGAACACATCTGTCTACGGTCAGGCATTCCTCGTCCGTGTCCCCTTCTACCCTGCCTGCCTGCGTGTTTTCATCTACATCCCTTTCGGTTTACTCGTCTCCTATATACCAAAACAATGCCTTGGCTTGTTCGCCCCCCCCCCTCCCCCTCCTGCTTATGTACTGCGCAACTAACATCTGAAGCCCAGCACGAAAGATTCTTCATTTATTTATTTATCTAGCATTAGTTGGATTAGTTTATCTCTTTAACAGTTTCGTGCGTCTTTTTATCGAAATGAATCGCTCGTCGCTGGAAATAAAAGTATAAGGCTCCGTGGTATCCGGCGCTGTTCGGGGTCTGGCTCTCGAAGATTCAAGCAAATAATTAATTATTTGAAAGAAAGAGTTAAAAGGGGAGAGAAGGAATCGGTCGCAGGCGAGGTGTTCCTCCTAGCTCACTGACGACGTGCTGCGCGACGTGGCTTTTAGTCGGCGCCGCTTTTAGAAAGCCGTAGAGTTATTTTGGCTCGAGTATCGCCACCTCGCACTACCGACTCGCCTGAAAACTGTTCTGACAAACTGCCTACTTACTTTCCGCCCAAGCCTGCATTACATCTCATTGCTGAATCCTTACTTTTTTCCTCGGCTTTCCCTCTTCCCTTGAATCGTCCTCCTTTTCATTGCCGCTCGTTATTCTTTTATCATCTTGCAAGCGTTTTGAGAAGCACTGAACTCTTCGAGGTCCATCGCAGCGTTTCAGCCTCTTCGGATACATAACATTCTATCTCGATAGTTTATTTTGAATTCATTATCAATTTAATGAACTGAACCTTTCGGGCTTTTATTACCGTCTCCGAATAAAGTCCCAATAATGGCAAATGGTCAATAGCGTATTTAAAAGTTTTCAATTGAACCAGTATTTCGTTTGCAGTTAAAAACTGCAGAACTGTAATATTCTATGTAATTTCATAAAGTTATATTTATATCTGTTACATTGAGAGAAATACTGCTAATTTTGAAATGAGTAAATTTAAAGTATTTCAAGATTCTCTTGGTGACGATAGTTACAAAGAATTTTTATTGATGTTTGTGTTAGTTCGCTGTGGTTTCTTCTCGTTCAATCTATTTTTAAAAGACTATATTTGAAATATATCTTTTTCGTGATCTACACTAGCAATATATAATAAAAACTATTCTACTAATGTATAAATTTTTACTTAAGATGCGCGAATAATGAAAGCACGCTTGATCAAGTAGAAAATGAACACAGCGAGTAAGGGTAACATGCGCAAGTGGGTGAAACAAAATCTATTGATACTTTAATGCTTGATTCGAGGAACGTCGAATGAGCTGATTATTTAACGGTAATTAACAAGTTTTAGGTAAAACCTTCGTAAAGAAAGGTGGAGGATTTAGGCCGACTACTACTGACCTAGTCACATGTCTAAGCCGTATCATTAACGCTTTTCGTCTTTTTGTACGCGAATATTCAACATATAGCTGTTGGCGAGATAAACATAGACACGCGCTTCGGCAATTCATAGATACGTAAATCAACGGTATTAAGATAACGGTATTTCATTTTAATACACGTAGTTATTTATTATAATTAGCAAAATTTAGTTCTGACTTAGTTGTCTCAAAACTGAGCAAATAAATCGTTGATAGTTAATACGACAGATTACGATACAAGCAAGAGGGAATTTTTTTATCTCCTTAATTTCAATGTGCAATTAATTCATTATCATTATTACTAGAGCGATTAATTCATTTGGAGATAATTTTCATTTTCAGCTATGACACAATCATCAAAATAAGTGGATATTTCTTTAGAAACTAAATATATTTGAACACCATTTGATGTAACGCTATCATAAATCTAACTTTATTTTTAACTAATATCCGGGTTTACTAAATATAAAAGGTATTATCTAATGTCGTGAACAGTGGGAAAATATTTTATTGGGAATGATAATTATCAGTTATATGAATCAATAACTCTACGAATTAATACAAGTTTGTATTGATTTATTGAATTCAATTGTTCAACTAGACCAAAATTAAAGAATATTTAACAAAAGCGAATATTGAATAATTTTTCTTACGAAAAAAACGAAGTAACTGCGATACTTACTAAATATTATCTTCACCCTGCTGGAAATTGTTAAATTTTCTTTTGTGAAACGATTTTACGAACATTTCTTAGCCATTCTATGGCGAGTTGACCGAAATCGACATAAAATAGCTACAAAATTTTCGAAAAATCGTTTCACAAATGAGAGAAAAATTAACGATTTCCAGCAGAGAAATAGGTTTAAAAGTTGAAAACTGAGAAATAAAACATTTTGTTGATACACTGAGAAGAAAAATTGCTAGATTTGATAAATTATTTCATTAAAGTATTTGGATAATTAAACGATTAGTTAAAACGATTAATTTTTATTAACTTATTAAAATACTTATTTTAATGAAATTATTGGGAATAAATTTAATTTTAGAAATTATTCTTCATTTTAATGAAATCGTTTTATTAGTTTAATTAATTTTTTGTCAGTGACTATAAAACATCGTTAAAATCCTCATGTACAAATTTTTTTCTGGTATTTAATAGAATAAAAATCCATAAATTACTAATAAAACGATCCTCTTCTAGATAATTGATTTTTCATTCAGATCATTTCAAAATAGAAATTATAATATCGAAAGCGACCAGATAAAAGTTTATAACGAAAAATTAACGTTATTCGGCATACGTGCCAATGAACCTAGTGGACCTAGTTAAGAAAAAAATTACAGTGATTTATCTCGAATTGAATTATTTATTTGCTTTTAACTTTTGATTTAAATAAAATGAAAAATTTGAATAAAAGAAGGAATGGATTTTCCTATGAAATGAAAAAGGAAAGGATTTACCTATGTAAATTTAATTTTGGTGAATAAATAAATAAATAAATAAAAAATTCCGACTCGCGCACCAAATCCGCTAGTTGAAGAAACAATGGCGATTGTTGGAATTCTATTCGTACCTTAGTTAATTAAATATTATCAAAGAAAATAGTGAACTTCGTATTGAATATATGTTTTTAATTTTAATGTTACTTATAATACAAAAAAGAAGTTTTTTTCATTTAATATGAATGACAATAGAACAAACGTTGATATAAATATTTTTGTTGAATATGTAAACTAACAGAATATTTAATAGACGTATGAATCTATCATAAAAAATAATGGGCAAAGACTCGAAGAATATTATATAGGTCGAAGAGAAATTTACATATTATAAGATTGAATGAAAATCGAAGATCAAATTTTGGTGCCCGTGAACAAAAATAAAACAGAGTCGGCTTTGGAGTTGATCTTCAACATTTGTTAGGCCTCCCTGTCTATCTCTCTTTTTCTCTCCCTCCAAGCTCCCCATCTCTCTTTTTCTCTTCTTCTCCCTCTCCCCCCTCTCTCTCTCTCTCTCTTCTGCTCTTCATCTCACCGACGTCACAAGCTAAAACATGTCTTTGGGGTATCAACGGCGCAAAGCTGCTGTTCGTTTGTTTTGCGGTCGTTTGTGCCACGGCCATAGCCACCTCATACTCAGAGCTTTAACGTAATACCGTGGCCGAAGTGATTTGGGCCAACGCGTGGGTGTTGCTGTTCAAATCTCCGACTATTTCCCTAATAGAATGACGTCTTTCGCTTTTTTTTACTTCTCTATCAACATCCTAAAAATTTTTCATCAGACCTAGTAGTTTAAGAAAATAAATAGATACTTTATTTTTTCTCTCCCGAGAGAGTATTATTAATATCTACATGCAAGATCAAAAAAGTATTAGGATTTATCCAGTTGTGCAAAGACAAATACACTTCTATGTTCAAACATATTTATTTTATGAATGAGAAAGTCTTATAAAAGTAAAATGTATGTTTCAATAAAGTTTTCATTTTATCATGAAAATTTAATGATGTTCATAGTAAATTAAGTTTGTACTACTAAAATCTAATGTTCCTAAATCATTTTACATAACGTTTTTTTTTCACTTAGGAGGAAACGCCGTATTCTATAAAATTCTTACTCAAAGCAAATTATTACAATGTACTTCATAGTGCCAAGAATTTCAATGGCACATTGGCTTTAAGCTATAGATTGTTGAATAATACAAGTGTAGCTTTCAAACAATGTGCCTGTGTGTGTGTGTGCGTGTGTATATGTGTGTTTGTTCGTCATCAGTGTTAACTCTTCGTAGCAGTAACGAAAAATCTAAGCTTTAAATCAGTAATTTAAACGTTGTTATATAAATAGGTAAAAATTCTTGTAAACACTTTTGTTGAATGGATACGAGTGATGTAATTTTAATATTTATATATCTATATATACACGGGATCTATTAAATAAAAAAAATTAATTAAAAATTAAGTTGAAGTCTGGGTAATAAATATTTGGATTGGAAAAGCAAGAGTAAAGTACGATGTCAAATAGAAAAGAAGATTTAAGGGTTGAAATATATATTGTGCATCATTCAACAGTTTATAGCTGCTTAACGAGCTATATTTCGTTGCTTTAGTTAAAATCTTAAATTAAAAATCATTTTTGGAATTCTTCCTATCTTTTATTAAGGATTTCAGGTTAAAAATATCCTTACATAATAACAGTTATTCATGGCGCCAAATCAAATAACATAAATACTTTAAAAAGTTAGTATTATGTCGGTCAAGTTAAAGGAAAGATGTAATAATATATGCGCGTGAAAAATAATGATAAGAATGAGAATAAAAATAAGTGCAAGTTTTGACAGTGCACTACAGCTGTGAAAGTTAAGTAGAGACGTGTGTCAAAGATGACAATAGTTGGACGGATGTCGGTTTCTTTTTCTTCGTCTCTTCTATTTGTCTGTTTCTCCGAGTGTTGTTGAGATCTTACGTAACGTGCGCAGTGGCAAGGCGACCACCGCGAGGACGAGCGCGTTAAAGACTATATTTGAGAGCGCCCGAGAATCGCCGGTCGGTATATTTGGCTCTCGTCTAACAGAAAGAAACGATTGAGGGAGAGAGAAGAGCAGAAAGAGAAAGAGAAAGATAGTGGGAGTAGATTGGGGATACACGTGGCGCGGAGAGCAGCGCACGTGTCGCGACACTCTCCTCATCTACCTAATACACACGTAATGCGAAAATATATGAGCGAGAACGCGCGATTAACTCGAGCTTATCTTATGAATGCTTACAGATGCTAGGAGCTGCACAACATGCGACAAGGTACTGGCTGAATTGGAAAAAATCGACGACGACACAGATACCTTTGGCGTGGACTTCGTTAAGATCAACGACAAGCGATTGGCGAAGCAGTATGGCATCAAAACCTTCCCCGCTCTCACCTACTTCCGCGAGAAGGAACCGATTATTTACGAGGGTAAGCGAATATAATGATGTAGCTATACTAGTGTGCACGCGCATATCCGGCTGCTGTATCAGGCCGCGCGGGCCGCAGCAGATCTGCCGAGCTTTTGAGTTGTTGAGCTACCGAGTTATCGGCAGCCGGCCAGGCTTTTATTGGAGATTCGCCGACATATTCCTTTCCGCTCTTTCTCGCTCGCTCGCATGCATTGGCCTTGACGTTTATTTGAACGATTTGCGAGAAATCGAATGCTAAAGGCCCTCGTCTTTATTTTCATCTTCGTTTCTTATTTTTTTTAACCCCCCAGGTGACTTGATGGACGAAGAAAATGTCCTGGAGTTTCTTACGAGCTTGGAAGCAATGGATCTACCCGATCGAATCGAAGAAGTCAACGCTAAGATCCTCGACAAGATTGTCGAAGATACGGACTTTGTTGCCGTCCTCTTCTGTAAGTTTTAATTCAACAATCAACGCTTACATTAATCACCCCTCCCTATTCCTACATTCTTCCACTATTTATTACCTAAATTATACTTACACATTTGTATATATATACACTTTACTACAAATACGAATTTTCAAGATTATTATTACTATTATTTATTATTTTTTTTCAATTACTATTGGTCTTTTAACCACACTTACACTCTAATGTTTGTCAATGTCTATGTTTGTCTCTATTTACAAAAGCTTCAATTACACTTAAGACGCACGAAATATGTTAAAACAATGCTATCTATGATAAACGCAAATTTACTTCTACTCAACAATAATTACAAATGAAAAATATTCTCTAAAGCATGCACTCGCAAGACACAACTTACTTTACCCTGTGTATATATATGTACATATATTGACTGTATGTAACTAGCATTTTTCAATTATTCGTAATCACACCTACGAAGGATATTTTTACTAGTTTTGTTTTTGTTTGTTTGTTTGTTTTTTTTTTCGTTTGTAACATTATTTATTAGCACTGTAAGATATACTTGTAAATAATTATATCAGCACACTTTTTCGTGCAAATATGTACTTAATCTTATATGTAATTTTGCGTTTGTTATGTACGTAAATTATCTTAAAACATATTTCAAAGATTTTCTTTAAAAAATATACACATTTTACTTTGAGTATTATTGCAATTCTCATATAAGCTCATTCGTTGAAAAAAAAATCATCAAACATAATAATCGAAATAGATAGTGTAGGCAAAAAAGAGGGTTTAAAAGAGAAAGCTCGGGAAGAAGAAAGCCTGTTGTAAATACTAGTACATACATTTGACACGAATGTATCTGTAAATAATACACACATGTGAACTGTTTTTTGTGTGCGCCAATGCGGGTGTTAGGTCCGGAATCAGAGAGATGTGCTGGCGCCGACTTTAGTAAGTATATAACATACATAACATTATTAACGTTTGGTAGAAGCGTTATGTGCACATGTGTATACATAGACATACATCTCGTCTTGATTCAAATAAAGAAGAGCCGAGAAGAAGAAAGTCTCTTCTATATCTTCCATCCCCACTCACAGCTGCATTTTTTTTTAAACATGAGCGATTTTACACTGATATGAGTGTAGCTACAGTGATGCGCTTGATATTATCGGGATTATTTGTACGTAGGCAATAAAATTTCAAGACAGCTGTAGCGATCGCAGTAATTAAATGCTTGGTTGGCATGTGTGACCGTGGTCGGCTGTGACAAGTATTATAAGTGTCGCAAGTGTCAGTGCCGCGTGCAAGCAGCTCCCCCGCTTGCTGCTTATTGCCAACAGTCTCAGAGTGTCGTTAACCAACAATGTAGAGAGATTAAGTGCTTACAGGCTAACGCTGAACATGACCTCGCAACACTTTTTTTTTCAACAATATGCTACACCTTTATAATATATCTCATACCGACATTCATCACGTAATTCGTCTTTTCTACTTCATATTTATAGTATAGTAGGTTTATACTTATAACACCTGATACACTTACCCACAAACATACACGCGCATACACACATACAATTGTTGTCGCTGTGGCTTCAAGTTACGCAGTTGTTGCTGATGATCAATGCTTTCGGTAGATAAACAGTTCTATATGAAGCAACTCTAGTCTTTTGCCATTTTCTTAAGTTTTCTTTTATTATATTAGATTAGTGGAAATCAGCAATCAGATGCTCTTAACAGGTATATCTTGAATGAGAATGTTTAGCTATACAATCTGAGTGCTGGTTCCCTTGACGTGTCAGCGGCACATTGATTTTCTACTTACAAAGTCTGAAATTATAACATTATAATATTTTATTTGAAATGGGATAGACAAGCCTGATTGTAAAAAGTGCGCTAGAGCCCTCCAGGAGTTGGAAAACATCGACGACGAGGCCGATCAACTTGGCATCGGATTCGTCAAGATTGCAGACGAACGACTCGCCGAGGAGTACAATCTCGGACCGCTTCCTGTCCTCGTCTACTACAGGCATCAAATCCCTATTGTTTACGAGCGTAAGTTATTTTTCCTCGACAGCGTAATAACGCCAATTACCCCAGTAATCTTTCAAGTGCAAATATGGTAAAGAATATGTTATTCAATGCTCTTTGCAGACGAATTAAGTAGAGAGGAAGACGTACTTGAATGGCTAGTGGCGAATAAAAGCACAGGTGATGAGGAGGATGTCATTGAAGATGTAACGGCAAAGACTCTCCACACCTTAATCGGCAACATCGACAATTTGGTTGTTCTCTTCTGTTCGTATTCAAGGTTTTTTTTCTCACGTGTTTCATGCTAGCGTTTCATTCATCTAATCCAAATCAACATTACATTTTTCATTTAATTCTCTTCACAATGAATCTATTAATATAAATGTGAAGATAATTTATTTACTTTCATCTTGTAGTAACGAAGTTCTTCTATTTATTTTAAGATGATCACGGGGATGATGATTCAATGCAAGTGCTCACAGAGTTGGAAAAAATAGATGATGATTGTGACAAACATGGAATTCAATTTGTTAAAATTGATGATGTGAAAGCTGCCAAAGAGTTTGGTATCGACTCCATCCCAGGAATTGTTTATTTCGAACAGCAACTTCCCAACGTTTACGATGGTAAATTCTTTTTTTTTTAAATTTATTTATTGTTTTTTTTTGCTGTAAATGTAATAAGAAATGAATAGATTTCAACACTATTGTCTTTAATCACCAGGTGACCTTCAGAATGAAGATGAAATTTTAGAATGGCTTCTCTCGCAATTGGAGAAAGATGAAATTGAAGATGTCACTGATGAAATGTTGGATCGCCTAGTTAAAGAAGGAAAAACACTTGCTGTACTTTTCTGTAAGTTCTAATTTTATAATTAACGCCATCAATAGAGTGCTTTTAAAAATTTTGATGAAATTCATCATTAATTTATTTGATATTTCTCAAGAATTAGAAAATGTTTTGTGAAAGTTATAGACTACAATAAGCTACGTATTGTACGTTGTAAACAACAAAGAAAAACAGTTTCTGTAAAATCTAAGAGTTAACAACACAGCAAAAGCAGCTTGTTAATTTAGTTCTTCAATTACTATGTCTTATGTTAAAAAATAAGGCCCAGTACTCTCCCATCTACCGTCCGTGCCAATATTGATATAAAAAATTTGAGAAATCATTAAAATCGAAGGAAAATGAAAAAAATTAGCCCGGCCTTATTACTATCCCCAGATGGGAAAATATATGTGGATGTATACATCACGTATCATCGACACGCCGAGCGGATCTAAAATTTTTTTTAACAATCTTTTGCTAAAGTTGACCATTAAAAAGTTTTTTTTATGAGCAATAACATAAATTAGGCAAACTATAAGGGTAAAGGCTCTCAACCTGACCACACTGAATTTTAATGTCTATAAAAATTTAATAAAAAATTATTTTGGGGTTTCTAAGTAATCAACCCTTAATATTAAAAATAATATGCTAGAGTTTCTAAGTAATTATGTGAGTGTTAAAAAAATATGATAACAAAAAAGCAAGTTTCGTGCACTCCATTAAAAAAAATCTTTTCCTTCCTCTGATCACTAGACTTTCGAAATACTCCATTTTCCATCCGTTTTTTAGGTAGGAAAAGAACCTTTTTCATCATGCATAAATTGAAGAAAATATTGTCCAATAAATACAAATGACACGCACACACACGCACACACACACACATACACGTACACACGCCCTTATTACCAAAAAATAGGGCCGCGTAAGTTTTAAAATATCGCGATTGCCTATATTTGTACTAGACAATATTGGGAGACTTTTCCCTAATCATTAGATTTTGTGTAATTGAAAATATTGGAAAATGGCAATTATAGATTTATACCTTTATATCCTTTCAGATGATAACAATGATCGCAAGTCGCAACGAGTATTAAACGAACTAGAAAATATTGATGATGAGTGCGATACATTAGGTGTAATTTTCGTAAAAATTGATAATGCTGAAGAAGCGAAAGAGTATGGAATTGAAAAGATGCCGAGCTTACTCTATTTCGAAAAAGGTATTCCTACACTTTATGAAGGAAATCTGGAAGACGAAGAAAAGGTATTAAAGTGGTTGGATAATCAACAGAAAAGTGACCATATTGAGGATATCACGGATGAGATGCTGGACATGGTCATCGATAAAATGCCTCACGTTGCCGTTTTATTCTGTCAGTATTATCTATTGTTTCACTAAACCTGTTTATAGGAATTATCTGCATTTTTCAAGCACAAAATCCCTCTATGATATTTTTGAAATAACTTTAAATTTTGACAATTTTAATTGTCAATATTATCCATTTTTTTATTAACCCCTTTTAAAAAATTACACGTATTTCCCAAATTAAAAACCAGAATTAAATTTTTGAGTAATTGAAGTTTTGAGTGTGATGATGTGTTTTATGTTTTCAGATGATAAAGATCAAAAGAAAAGTGCTAAAATCTTAACTGAACTGGAAAATATCGACGATGATTGCGATGAGCATAATATTGCATTCGTTAAAATTGATGATGCTGAAGAAGCTAAAGAATATGGCATTGATGAACTACCTACTTTAGTATTATTTGAAAGAAAAATACCACACATCTACGATGGTTGTTACATGTTCCTTATATTACATAATTCATTGGGTTGAAAACAGAATAACAAAATGTTTGCCAATAACGTATTATTAAATTCTTGAAATGTAAGAAATATTTTAAACTCTCAAAAGTATAGACTAATTATTTTGAATTATAATGGATTACTGTTTTCTACCCATTTTAAATGCAACTCCACTCAGCTACTGATTCTACCTTTAACATATTTTATTCTTTACAGGCGATCTGATGAATGAAGATCAGCTTCTAGGTTGGCTTCTTCATCAAAAGAAGCATAGTGAAATCCCGGAAGTTACTGACGAAATGATGGAAAAACTCATTGAAACAACTCCGTATTTAGCAGTTTTATTTTGTAAGTAGTATTAGAATATATATATAAATGGTTAAAACCAGTAAATAACGAGTTTTAATGAATAATAGATGATAAGGACGACAAGCAAGATATGCGTATTTTAAATGAGCTGGAGAATATCGATGATGAACTTGAAAAGGAGGGTATTGTTATAATTCGAATGGACAACGACGCTGAAGCAAAAGAATACGGAATTGATCATTTGCCGACACTTGTGTATTTTGAAGATAAAATACCAGCTCTGTATGAAGGAGATCTTCTCAATGAAGATGAAGTACTGAAATGGCTTATTGAACAAAAGAATACTGCAACAATCGAAGAAGTTACTGATGAAATACTTTCAGATCTCATTGATGAGCACGAATACGTAGTTGTTTACTTTAGTAAGTTTTTGAAGTATAGTTTATGTTGAAAAATGAATTTCTACTTGACAAAGTATTGATAAAATAAATATTTTTAAAAACTTATTAGAAAATATAAAAAAAAAACTAAAATCATTAATTTTAGGTGGCAATTGTGATGATGGCGATGAATGTGAAAGCGTTCTAAAAGAATTAGAAAATATAGATGATGAATTAGATGAAACGGGTATAGTTTTTGTCACAACAGAAGATACCGGACTAGCCAAAAAACACGGAATTAAAAATCTACCAACTTTAGCTTTCTTCCGGAATAAAGAGCCTCTTATTTTTAAGGGGGACATCGATGATGAAGACGAAGTTCTCTCTTGGTTAACTGATGAGAATACTCTGGAAATTCCTGGGAAAATTGAAGAAGTTAATGGCCGTATGCTGGAAAACATCTTAGATGAAAATGATTACGTCGTTGTTTTCTTCTGTAAGCCTACATTTATTATGTAAACTTATTGTTTGTAAATGAAAATATTTATTTCATAGAAAATATATTTTTTTATAGATAAAGAAGGAGACAAAAAAAGTCAGAAGATTCTTCAAGAACTTGAGAACATCGACGAAGAATGTGAAGAAAAAGATATAGATTTTGTTAAAATTTCGGATGAAGGAATCGAAAAAGAATATGACCTTCCAGGTTTACCATCACTTGTGTTTTATAGGCACAAATTCCGAAATGTTTATACTGGGGATTTAATGCACGAAGAACAAATTTTAGAATGGGTTCTTGATTTACGCACATCAACACCTGACGTTATTGAAAATGTTGATCGAAAGACACTGCAGGTCCTGATTAACGACGTAGAACACCTTGCTGTATTTTTCTGTAAGAGCTTTATGAATTAAACCTGTGTAGGCTGATCGCTACATATATACTATTTGAGTAATGGAAAACACAGCTTTAACTTATTTATTTGTAGATGATGATGATTGTGAATCTTGTAAGGATATTTTGGAAGAACTTGAAACTATCGATGATGACACAGACAAGCATGGCATTCAATTTGTCAAATCAAATGATGCAAAATTAGCTGCTGAAATTGGCATCTTCTCATTTCCAGCTCTTGTTTATTACGAGACTGGTGTCCCTATAATGTATGACGGTAAGACAACTTTCAACACTTTTTTTCTTTACCCTTTAATTATTATAGCCCTCTTGGATTTAACGATTCCTAAGAACATAATACATAACTCGTATGCTGAATTATCTATACTTTTATATTGGCATTAATATATGCATACAGGCTTAGAAAAAAAATACATCTACTTGGAAAAAGAATTAGAATTTATCATATATTTAGTTGCGATTGTTATCGATAATACTACAAAGATAAAAGAGTAAAATAAAAACTAGAGTCAGTAATCCATATAATAATAAATAAATATAAAAAAATATTTATGCCAATAATATGAATGTATTAATTTAAGTTTAACGTTATAGAAATGAAAAACTCAAAAAACTGAACAATATTACTTTGATATGTTTGTATATTTTTAATTATCTAATATTAAGGTATTTAGAAATACTAAATAATCGAAGAATTGATTAATTATCTGCTTAAGGAGGGTCTTTCGCTAAGGAGGGTATTTAACGGGTGCTTCCTTGGGCCCCCCAATATTTTTAGCCCACAATATTAATATTATCGCTTACAAAATAATCTAAAGTCTAAGTTAAAGATCAACTAATCGATTTTATAAGTAAAAAAAAATATAAAATTTGCTTACAAAGTGAATTCAGACATTTGACGAAATTTTAAAAGATATATCACGCATTTTGTTTAAATTTTCGTGACTAATATTAAATACTTGGCCAAACCTTCATTCACCCATATATTTTTTCATTGATTCTTGTTTCTAGTGGTTTCTATAATTTATATACGTTTTCCTACTGGCTAAAATAGGCTGGAAGTATAAAAATTATCCAAACATACAAAATAAAATCGCGCTGTCCTATATAAGGCTATATAGTAATGTAACCTCAAAACTCGATTTTTATTAATGTCGTACTCATTTTATTCTTCGTCAAGCTGCATTAAAATTTCGCACAGAGATTGGAATAATCATTATTTATCACATATTTCAATTTTATTTAAAAATATTGGTTCTGATATTGCGAAAGACCCTCCTTAACTAAAAAGCCGTATTGTTATATAAAAGTTATAAAATACATTTTATTACACATGATCAATATTGATGAATAATTTTGAAGACCGGAAAAAGTAAAGTACTTCATTTAAAATCGTACATGCTTTATCTGATTGTACAATGTGTAACTTTTATAGGTAATCTTAAGAAGGAAGAGGAAGTTCTGGAATGGCTAATCGAACAAAAAAGTAAGGAGATTTGTAGAATGATGATTATTATCACTGGTGTATTGTTCGTTGTGACTCTAATCTCGATTGTGGCGATACCACCGGATTATAATTACCAAACACGGGCAATCGTTATAACGCCGGTTACACTGCCACTACCGCGATCACCGTGATCACAAATCTTTATCAAATATTTATGAATGGTTTTTTTGTTTACAATTATTGCACGCCAAAGTTAGTGTTCATAATATGAACAACAAATAATCGTAATTAAGAAGATTAATCAGATTACGGGTGGATAAAAGCAAAGCTTTGTTGCGCAAAGAAGCAGCTTGTTGACGTGTCTCTAAATAGTAACTGCAGCTAACTGCTGTTATCAATTTTTTGCCACTAGTCATTTATTTATTTATTTTTTAACTCATCCTCTCTTCTTTCTTTGACAAACTGCGTTTATACTTTACATTTAAAATTTACAATGCATTTCTCAGTGCTGCTAAGAAAGAAAATGATATTTTCTTGAAATCGTGGATCTTGAGCTCATTAATAATTTTTTACATAATCCCATTAAAAATGATTACCTTAAGAACGACGCAGCTTTGCTTAGTTAACCACGATTTAACGTTTTATACTTATGACAGATCCTGATCCTCTCGTTTTATCTGTTTCCTTCTAAATCTCCCCCAATTATCTATTTTCTTTTTACTTTTTTCTTTTCATTACTTTTCCTGCATCTACTTTCTGTTATCTGGTTTTATTTTTATATCTTTTTTAATCAATTATCAGAAATATTTCGAGGTACTACAAATGTTTAAAAATTAAAAAACGTATACGTGAAATATGACATTGCATTTACATATATATAAATGTGTAGGAAGGAATAGCTATAACGTATAATACGATTTTATGAATAAAAGCGAAAACGAATGTAGGCATTTACATACTTATAATTTGCGGGATAATCTCACTAGCACATTCGTACTGTTCATACGCAGGTAAAAGTAATGATGATGATGATGATGATCATGATAGTGCTCGTAAGTCTCATACAGTTCCAAAAAGTAAAAGTGCAATTCCAAAAAGTAAAAAGGTCTTTAGTAAAATAGTCGTTAAGAAAAAAGTACAAGAGGATGATGACGACGACGATGATGATGAAAAGGAAAACGACGACGAAGATGATGAAGACGATGAGGATGATGAGGATGAAGAGAACGAAGATGATGAAGATGATGACGATGATGACGACGATGACGACGATGACGATGGTGAGGATGATGAGGACGATGATGAGGATGATGAGGATGATGAGGATGATGAAGATGCAGATGAATGCGCTAGTGATGAGAATGATGATGACGAAGACGATGACGAGGATGATGACGACGATGAGGACGATGATGATGACGAAGATGATGACGAAGATGATGAAGACGATGACAAGGATTCTACAAGTAGAGCAGTAAAACATTTCGTGGGCAAAGGTAAAGCGGGCAGAGCACGGTCAGCGGGCAAGACAAGGATCACGTGAGACCGAAGTGTGATAGACGTTTTTTGTTTGAAGAGTAAAAGCAAAAAGTGTTCATTTTTTACTCTGTCACTGAAAGAAAAATATGAATTAAACGATTGAATGTCGACGGTTCGACGTTCAGCATATCGCAGTAGGCGCACGTATACGCAAATATATCGTAGCTAATTCAAACATTCAATTAATCTTGCCAAACGGAATGCGTAGAAATTTTAATACTTTTTACATCTAAAAAAGCGTTGAAACATGTGTGTTAGCGTTAGGCTATCGGTATGGACTCGATATTAGGATGTTAATAGCCATTCTGCGCACGAAGAATGGTTTGCTCTCCTCCACCTCAATCAAACATTAACGAATAATCTATTTCTAAATGTTCCAATCATTATTATAATATTAATAGCGTACGATAGACCTTAAATGATCATGTACATAGTTAGTTGTACATCTAACTCAAATTAGTGTATATTTATTCAACTTGCATGTTAATCCGTAATTTACCTTACTCGTAAGGTCCTTAATGATGTATTTACCATTCCGATGAATTGGCTCTTGTAAAATACCGTAAACATGGAATACCTTCAAGCGAGCCGATGGATTTCACATTGGCCCCGTTATTTCTGTTACTTTTTACAGCCTGTCGCCTGTAGTTAGCTTCATGATTACGCATTGAGTATGCATCATAATTTCGTTATCATTTACTCGAACAGTACATACTTTTAGTATACAATAAGTAATTTACTATTCGCCATACATATGTATATATTCCTTCACTGCAACATACAAAATTATTATTCAATAAGAGCAACTTTGCATTCCACTCTAAAGAATATTTCAAAAGCTTTAGTATATGTAATTCGTATACATTTGATTAAATTTTCGAGTTTACAACTTTCCACGATACGTCAATGATTGCAAAGTACTATTGTTTTAAAGCCTATGGATATTACAAAGACATAAGCTTTAATATAAAGTTATTTTGTATTTAATAAAATAATATCTCTTTAAAAAGAGATAATCGTGAAATAAACTAACTAAGAGAGTGTACTACCTTCGAGTTACAGATTTGACTCAAACTTTAGGATATATTTTGCTTGTAAAAATTTATGAAAAAATAATGGTAAATTGTTGCAATCTGCCATTATTTAATCCTCTAAATTCTAAATTCTAAATCTATCATTATTTAAAGCTCTAAAAACTTGAATCATTGAAATTCTTAGTTTTAGTTTAAGAATTTTTTTACGCAAGACTTTTGGACAAATTTATTTATGTTACTAAGCTTGCACTAAAAATGTTTTCAAAATAAAACGAAAGACCTCGGTAAATCAAGTCATTTACTGTTGCTGCAGTTGTCATATTTTTACATTTAAAAACGTATCCCAACGGTTAGGTCTATCCGTGATCACTAAGCAGTACACCCTCTTAGCAAGAAGTCGATATTAACCATCATTACATTTTTCATGTGACCTTTTTCCAATAACTATTTACAGCTAAAAATAATTAAAAATAAAGCACTTGCACTTATATATTGAAAGCACTTATTCATCTAAGCTTAAACCGCACCTTGAGAGATTCATCGACTTGCTAGAAGCGCGTGCTAAATTTCGTGAACTTACGTTATGTCTGCATATACACGCGTCCAGTCAAACGCGGCCTCGATTATTTGCACGCCCCGCTTATGCTGCTCGCGTTGATTGAGATTGTAGTGAAGCGTCTACCTGCATCAACAACAAATTTCTCTTACCACTAACACTTTCTTTCTACTTTCTTGTTTCATTCAATTTTTATTTTCTAAATTCTTTGTTCAATACCTTTAATGAATATGCTGATAAATAAATCACGTGCAATACATTTGCAACGTTGACAAGGTTATGTATTCGTGGAAATAACAGAATTATTTAACTTACCAGCATATATTTGGAGGTATAAAAAAGAAATCTCTCTCTCTCTCTCTCTTTCTCTTTCTCTTTCTCTCTCTCTTTCTCTCTCTCTCTCTCTCTCCATCTTTCTCTCTCCGTATGTATGTCTATCTTTCTTTCTCACTCTCTCTCTCACACACACGCACACTTTTTCTCTTTGACTACATTTTCTTTTTTCTGCCTCTATCTCATTGATTCGTTAAATGACATTATACTCTTCTGCTGTGTCTGACCTTCGTATATTTGCTTACTGCAGGCGACGGCTGTTTCTACATCGGGATGGGAGCTAAAAGCGCGAAACCCACGATTCCCTCATATGAGCCCTACCAGTGCTGCCCTTCGAAGGTGGCACAAGGCACAAAGGTGGCCAAGGTCAGCCCCATAAGCAAACCAAAGCTCCGACACGACGATAAGCCAAAGAGGCCGAAGCTCGCATCATCGACGACGACAACACCGGCACCGCCAGCCCTCAAATCAATTAACAAGCTCTCCGCTAAGGACAGCCGCAAGACCATTCAACCCCAAGCGACCGGCAAAAAGGAGGATAAGCCGAAAAAAGACACTGCCAAGGCCAAGAAAGGATTTTTCGGAAGCGGTAACTATCACGACTAATAACAATCCTTCAAGTGTATCACGCGATCGAGCGAAAACGCCCAGAAAAAATAACTTTTTATATAAATTAAGCAATGACAGTTAGACCGATCGAATATCATTCTGATCTAACTTCAGTCACAGTCATTGTTTAGTGACGTTAATATACCACGAAACAAAGTTTTGAAATTGCAAGTACTATTTACCGCTTTCTTGTAATTGAATCATTGGTTCCGAGTGGGAAAGAAAGAGAAAGAGAGAGGGAGAGATAGAGAGAGAAATGTGTGGGAAAGAGAGAGAGGAAGAGAAAAAGAGAATGAAGAAAACAAGCTGAAACATTCGATAAAACATACAAAAATATGTAACTAAAAAGGTCAAATACTTGTATTGTATCACACGCCCCCAGTATGATAATTCTTCTACTTCTACAGTACATTTCTTCTTTCATCTTTCTCTCTCGCGACCGCGTACATCGCTCACTTTCAATTCCTGACGAGCACGCTGAAGTTGACTACTGACAACGATTTCTGACAAGTCAAAAACGATAGAGATTCTAAATTGACAAACAAACGCTAAGATGAATGAAAGATGACTACAGGATAGAACGATATATGTCGGCTTTTCCAGTGGTTGCCGGCCTACCGAACTTCATCAAGATATAGACCTGAAACTAGCAAGAGTCTAAAGCCCAGCAGTCTAACATCAGCAGGTGACATCAACACTGGATTTTCGACAAGACCCTAAAAACAGATTTACTGAAGTCTTTGAATTCTACACACAAACTGTTGGAAATCCGAAACACTATCTTAGAATCGACCGATTGAAAAACTTTTGTAACATCATATTTTTTTTTATTGCGTCTCTTCCACAAACTTTGCAGGAGAAACGAATCGTTATTTGCTCCTCATCGTTTCGCGCGCATTTTCTTATGTTGTGACGCGTATGCCGCCTTAAGCGCGCAAAAGAACTAAAAAATATTTAACTCTAAGCGCGAATAATTATATATATATACACATATAAATGTATATATAAAGCGTCTTCGACTAACTGAATTTACTGCAAGAGTGAGATTGTAATTTTATTTTGTATACAAGTTTTCGTTTGTACGTGCCTTTGTCTTTCTCTGCAGTTCTAGTCATCAAAATAAAAAATTGAGACAGGCAAAGGTAACGAATAATACAGATTATATATATATATTTTTTTTCTTCTTTTTTTTTAACTCGACAGGAAAATAACACTGCACGCAGCTTTCAAAAGCTTGCTTATGACGTTGCGCGCTGCGTGATAATTCATGTTAATTGTTGTAAAACAGTTTATTACGTTATTATGTTAACGATGTAACATTTTTCGTAACTTACCTAATTTTTTCTATGTACACTACGCTCATCCGTCACGATGCATTTTTTCTTTTTTTTTCTGTTACAAATCTTCGGTACATTATTAAAATGAAGTTCTAGTTCTATAGAGATTATCCTCGAACAGTGATGAATATCAATGTAAAACCAAAAGATTGCGTTTAACTTTTCATTATTCAAGAATCCAATAAACCCGTTTTGTTACTAATCTTCTATTTTCTTCACCAAGCACAATGCGTTTTCTGTCATTTTTTCTTACACTGCTTCCTTTTTGTGTTTTACTTTTATTTTTCTCTCGCCTCATGACGTCATTAATGCTTTTATAAAAAAAAAGATAAATTACATGGAAAAATTGATCGATTCCTCATTCTTTGAATTAAAGCGTAGCCTTGAATCATCGCTGTTCCCGTGAATCGATGAAACACTCTTTACACGTTACATACTGTTCTATGTATATTTATCGTTGTTGATATATGATTATTAATGCAGTGAAAGAATGAATGGAATTGACTTTGCGAACTACGTTGCCTTAATTGCCGAAAATCGAATCTCATTTAATATATATGTTCTATATATGTTAAAATTATACATATTGTGCAAATGATTTAAGCATTTCTATAAAAATAAAAATCGCGATCGAATAAACGTAAAATGAAAATCAAGTCGTAAAATGCCGCTTGCATAATCCTATGGCATCGCCCGAATACGTACATATTTGGCTAAGATGTTAATAAATAATATACATACATAATAAAAACGCCAAAGGATACTTGCGTCTTATTTTTAAAAAGATCGACGACTGAAACATGTAAATCTAAACTTCGATAATAAGGCAATAAAGAAACAACTTTCCTAGTACAAAATGCTTGATTTATTTTACTTTCTCCATTAAAAAATGTTTTTTTTATTTAAATAACCACCGTGGAGAAGATAATCTGTGATGAGAGTATCCACCATTATTTGCAGTGCTCAATATCGAAAAGCCATTTCAGAACAACCTCGTCTTTTATGCAGAATATTAAAAACGATTGATATTTTAGAAGCTATTCTTCGATTCTCTAGCAATCTCTTTAGGATACATGATGTACGTGAAAAGAAAAATAAATTTCTAGAGAAATTATACTATATTAAAAAGACAAAAAGAAATAATGAGGGATGTCTTCCTAATCTCAGGTAATCTTCTCGACGAGGCAGAAGTATTGGACTGGATGGTGAAGCAGAAAAATGACGAGAGTATCGAAGAGATCGACCGCGATACTCTCACCAAGTACATCGAAACGAAGGAGTTCCTGGCCGTAGTTTTCTGTAAGGGACTCATATATTATTATGAAATCATATTTATTTTTTATATAAAGGATAAAATGCAATATGAAGTTATAAATCTTTATTATTTGCTTTATTCAGGAAGTCCGAGCATCGGACTAGGTGAATTAGTTAGCAACTTTTAAATATTCTTTATTATTGGGAAACATGTAATTAGCTATTATTAACTATTTCCATTCGAAGTGAAGTACTATTTAAAGTAACCAAACGCAGTATTATATCAAAAAAGAATTGAAACGGTTGGGAGTAGTTTTTTTCTTTCTTGATGAAGGCAGCCGTGAAGAATCTTAAATGAAATCGTGTGTAAGATATTATAAAATATTCCATCTGAATTGCATATGAAGTCTCAACAAAGTCTGTTAACAAGATAGAATCTCATTTAAGATGTCTTACATGAGATCGTACAAACGATCTCATAATTATAAGGTCTTACGATAGTTCTGCCAAGCTTTCTTTTCAATCTCTTGCCGACAAATGATATGCAATACCAGACGAGATCTCAGGTGTCATTTCATAAGAAATTTCCGACCTGAAAAATATAGTCTGCTTCTGTTGAATATTCGTCAAATTTATAATGTTTACTATATTCCTTATAATTTCGATTGAATTAAACTTTGATTCTTTGCTCGAACTACCTGGTCAGCAATATGATTTGAAATCACATGAATGTTTATTAAGGTCTTTATAACCACTTAATATAGTTCAACAAATAATATTTTGCGCTGGAAAAATTACTAGAGCTGAACCAGAGCCGTAATTCTTTATCTTTCAAACATAAAAACCGTTGCCAATTCTTTGGCACTTAGCTTCTTCAAATTAATTTATCGACACCTTTTATTAAATTTAAATTCTAAAAATAAGTTTTTCATAAAAAAAATTGCTAATGAATTTCGATAATAATTTTTTTTTCTTATTCAAACAAAGATATTAATATCTATCGCTAAATGTCATT
>UXGD01002491.1:0-25770 GCA_900474315.1 Torymus auratus | reverse complement strand
TCAATCCAGCGGTTATATTACAGGCTTATAAAACAAAATATTGAAGCCAGGGAGGTGCTAAAATGTGGTATTTTATGTATATTTTTGAATTATAAAGTTGTTTTTTATTTAGATTTGAAAAAATAATTTTATCTGACTAATTATACTAAATTCTATTTTTTAGATTTTAACCCAGGCTTGCCCCCTTAAGGAATTCACGTTTTTAACCGTCTGAAAGCACTATCTACAGAAATCTGAAAATAACATTTTTTTCTGAATTCCAGAGAAGTTGGGGTATCCTCCCCCCTTTGTCACAGTCTCCTCATCTCTCTTTCTCGCTTATTTTGAACCTCGTAATCTTTCTTTCTGCTTTCTCTCGCTCTACCTTGTATTTCCCTCCGCCTCTATCTCCCCCTCTTTCTCTTTCGAGCCTATGCCTAGCCTATGTACTCGTGGGAATCGCATGTAATTTCGCGTAGGGCTTCTTGCATCTCAAAGAGCTGCACAGGAGTAGCAGCAGCAGCCCCAGCAGCGGCAGACCTTGTGTGCATTTATCGCGCAGCCTCGTTCTCACTCAGAAAAAGAGGAGAAGCTACAAGGAAGCCGCAGCGAGCGAGTGCGAGAGAGAGCTTAGACGTGGCAACCTGCCAAAATCCCAATAATGGCACGTACTCCGTGGCGGCAGCCGTTGGCCGAGGCCCCGCGGTCTATTGCACGAAATCGTTATCAGCGAGTTCCGGGATGCTTCTCCCTCTCTCCCCTCTCTTTCCGCCTCGTGCGGCCCCCATCCCGACCTTATAAACATGTCAAAGTTCGGCGACGCAGCGCTGAATGCCACGAGTGCGCCGCTTTCTACAGTTTTATCATAAGTATAATACAATTTCCCTCATCTGTAGAGTGGGATACTTTATATTTTTTGTTTTTCCCCCTTCGATGTGGACGCAGGTTATGCCGAGGTCGGTCGATGCCGGTATTTATGGCGCTGATTGGAATTTGATGCGCCACTGCGCGTATAAATACATTCCGTCCCGAGGATTTCATAGAATTCAATGAAAAATGGGGTTGCCATACGGGGAGTGGCTTGTTTCTCCCCCTTTTTTTCGATACTTCAGATTAATTTCATCGACGAAGGTTGAATGTTATTAATGGAGACTGCGTTATTTGAATTTTTCCTTCTTGAAGTTTTCACCATCGGGTAACTAGGGAGTCGAAATTTCGTGCTCGGAACTAGTGAAATATGGAAAAGTCCCTCACAATGTACTTCTTGAAGTATTTCAAAGGATGACTTGCGCGTTAAATAAAGGTTTTATATCTTGTTTGATTTATTTTTTGCCTTTATTGACTCCGTTCATAAACTTTATACGCAATATAATAAAATAAAGAATTTTTTATAATTTTAAAATATTAATAAAAGGTTGAATTTATTATAGTATTAGATTTATGTGGCATTGAACAAAAATTTTTACTTATAGAACAGATAATGTTAGGTGCTATAAAATATTTATTGTTTTATGTATGTGCTTTAAAATTATAAGACTTGATGGCTGTCATGTATGAAATGCAAAATTTAAAATTTTCTTGTTATATTCAATGCATAAACTTTTACCTTTATAGAAACGGTGACTGTAAAAATTTTTTTCTAGAAGATTACGTATATTGGGCAATGCAAAGCAATGTTTACTAAATCTAGATTTTATTTAAAAAGCATGATATTAAAATGTTGGCCACTTTACATTTATTTTAATCGAATTTACTTCAAAAACAATAATTTGTCATAATTAATCGTCTATTAAAGTTAAGATAACGTGTTGCGTATAAATAAATTAACAATTCTTTAAGTAATCAATTGTTTTTTCAATGAAGGTTTTTTTCTGTTACAGGTTAGTATACTTTGGGATTTTAAATTTGTTCTGTATTTACGTAAGTACTAACTTTTTCTCATTTTTATATCTTATATTTCTGAAAATCTATTTATTATTCAGTCAATTTTATTAACTATTTAACATTTACTTTGTTTTAATCTTCAAATATTTAACAAAAGTTTTTTACTGTAGAACATATTTTAATAAAAATGTTGCTATCATTCGTATTAGAAAGTAAATAATGCACGGAACATTTTAACACTTCAAGTACCACATGTTCCGAGATATGTTCGTAATGGGTCTGAAGTTTGCATCGTTGAAATGCAATGACATAATTTTTTATAATTAATTAAAGTTACTAGGCAGTAAAAAATTGTATTTATTCCTTCATCATAAAGTTATGTTATACTTTAAAATACTAAATATTCACGTAAAATCAATATTATTTAGTATAAACGTGAAGTAAAATCATTTTTTTTTATTTCGGTGGACTCTAACTTTCCAAACTTCAAACCCATTGTTCGCAGATAATTTGATCTTTTTAAACTAAGTTGTCATAAAAAATTGTACAAATGATTTAAATTTTTTTATTTGTTCAAATGAGACTAGTAGTAGACGCATGCATGATTACGTCTGTATATAGATAGACCTTTAGAAAATATACCTAACTTGCATACTAAATTGCAACAAAAATATTATAAAAGAAAGTCTAACATTTTAGCGTTATCTAAGAAGTCGAATATCGTGAACATTTTGACGTATGGATTTTTATTATTTGTTAAAGTGTTTCGTGTTATTTCGTATTGTACGTTTAAATTTAAGAAGTTTGGATACCGAAATGAAAACGGTTAGATCATTCGAAAAATTTAAGATGTTCTTTGATTGATTTTCTATCAGTGTGCCAAATTTGAGATCATTTGTTAACACGGTTATGAAATTATTCCATTATAAAGTTCAACTCTTCTAAACAGGTTCTTATGAAAGTACCTTTAAAAATTCTTAAACCGAGCCAAAAACTGTTTACAATATAGCAAATATACAGAAGAATGTTTATACAAAGTTTGAACACGATAGACAACACTGATTCTGAGTAATGCGACAAAACGTAAACAAACGATCGAGTTTGTCGATTGAGGTGCGAGTAGACCCCCTTGCAGCTAATGAAAAGTTGTTGAAAAAATCAAATGAAAGGTTTGAATTTGCTTTTTTGATACTTTACATGTAACGCCTCCTGGTAAAATAATTCATGTTCAAAAGCAGGGCTATTTCTAACCAATTCTTTAAAATAAAATCTATGCAAAAAACTGAGTACCAACATCTTTTAATTGTTCGACATTATTCGAGAAGTTAGTTGCGAAAGGTAGGTGTCAATCCCGAAATGGTAGAGATTTTTTTGGGTTTCATAAAAAATCTTAAATCCTGATAATAATACAACTAAAAAGTTAATTGATTTTGCTGTAGATAGAGCAAAGGCCAACTTAAAAGTACTAATTTTTTCAATTTTGCATATAGACTATTTTTTTTTCTTATTATAGAGTTTTACATTTTATCCTCCTATTATTCACAACTTTTATATTCTTTTGTTTAGCTAAACTATATAAAAGAGAAAAAATACGATATCCTTATTTTCGTCTCTTATCAATGTAACCTGTCCTATATATGTATCTTTTGGTCTATATTATCTCCTCAATTTTTCATCCTCAAATTTATTTTGTCGCCATGCGTATGCTTGGAGAAAAAAAAGAGTCGAGAAAAGAGAGAGTGAGAGAGAGAGGAGTAAGAAGCGACATGCAAGATTTATTTTTCCCTTTTCGTTATCTGGCTTTTTCTCGCTACAACCCCCACATCCTTTTGCTTTATCACCTTATTTTCCCTCATCGTCAATTTTTCTCGTCATGGTATGTCCTAACGTTATATTTCAACTACAGATACGCGAGCTAAAATTTCTTTACTTTTCCTACTTTTGATTTATTTCCCAATCGTCAATTTATAATAAAAAGTAACATTCAAAGAGTTCGTAAAACTTAAGTCTTTATCTTTAATTAGTACTGTTTGTATTAGAGTAAATAAGGCCAGCAAACAAATTAAGTAGAATGAGACAAATATTCCATTAGGAAAGTAAGCAGAGAAAAAAATGTTGGTAACGTGCCCATGAAATCAGAACTTTTATAGACCGAATTGCAATTCCCGGAATGACCCTTCCCCTATATACGCATATATGCGCGCGCGTGCGTATCTTTTATTGCGCGTATAAGTGCCTGTATATATGTGCCTACATACATGGACGTACGCGCGCGAGGGCGAAGGGATAAAGGGAGTTTTCTCAATCGTTCCGGACTCTCATCGAATTTCCTTTCCCCTATATCCCTTCTTATCCGCTCTTTTACAGCTCGACTCGGGCGCTCATGTTTCCCCTCTGTCGTGCCGCGTATTCGACGATTGGCGGCGATTAATGCGGTCCTGCTATTCTCCTCTGCGATGGCGATTAATTCCCGGGGCGGAATACGGCCTTCCTTGCCATTGAAAAAGTCAGAATGGAGATATAGAGAAACGAATAGAGGCTCAAATGGATTCGGTGGTGTCATAAGGTGGATGACGAGCTCGAGTGAATAGCGAATAAATAGTACCGGGTGTGTGCACACACCTGCCTGTGCGAGCTAGTCGCCTCTCGGGCATCCAGTGGCGTTATAGGTTAGCTAAATATTGAGATAAATCAGGCGGAAGCTTTTGTGGAAATGAGGAAGCCGGCGGCGTTTACGGGCGAAGGGGCGGCAAGCGGCGGCCGGGCAGGCATTGTAAAGCTTTTATGAGATCGTTTTCGGAAAATGATGTCTCGCTGCTGCTGCTGTCGAGATCTACACTGTTTCGAGGATGTTTAGTGTCTCACACGTCATTTTCCGGATATCAATTGTTTTTTTTTTCAACACTATGAATTTAATAAATATTTTATAGAACAGTATTATTATCTGCATTTCAAGCTCGTTTTTTCTTTTTATCTATACTGGTTATGGAATATTAGTAAAATATGTTAGAAAATATTTAAATTATTCAATCAGAAATTCAATTCAATACATCTGATTTGAAGAGAAAAATAAACTAGAAAAATTTCGTTCACAATTTTCCTAATTGAAAAATGTTATTCCGAGGTTCATTGAAAATTCAGCAGTCAAATGATATGTCGCCAGGCATTTATGTTCACTTCATATTTACATTTGGAATAGTTTTTTCGTACATACATTTGAAAAAAAAAAAAAAAAAAAAGAAATGGTGTTGGAGACAAACTGTATTATGTGATGAAAAAACTTATCGACAACCTCTTCTTCACATTTTATTTTTAAACTTTCCCTTGAATTTTGTTACTCAAGTATAAAAAAACACAATTTAGTTTATGAAAAATATTTATGTGAGCTGAAAGTCGCCGTAACATATATCTGTTTGTAGAAATGTAGCACTAAATTCTGTTTTAAAGCAAGTGAACATCAAAAAGTAATTAGTTGCCCAAAAATATTCCAATTTAAAATTGTTTTGATGAAGCCGTTTTTAAATTAAAAATGAGAGTTCGTAAGATAAAAACAGTTGCGCGAAACTGTGTTGTATTAACAAAGAAGGATACTTATGAAACAATTCAAGAAAATAAATTAACAAAATTAAATTCTACAATTTATCACGTTGTCATTATTTTTACCTTTCAAGAGGCAAACGTACGTAACGCCTTTTGGCTTGAAAGTTTGAAATCCAATACTGTTGTTTAGACACACTTTTCGAAAAGTAGCAATCGAAACAAAAGGCTAATAGTTGCGTCAGCACGGCAGAAACATTTAACTGCGTCAAACGAAATGATCTTGGACACTGATTAATGCATCCCAATTTTATAAATAAAGTCAACCGCGTAGAGAGGCGTAAAAGAAAAGATTGTGCAGCCGCATACCTTCAGACGCGAGTTAGAAAGGACGTGGAACGGTTCGCGAGAGGGTGTACGTAGTATACGAAGAGAAAAACAAAGAGGAGAAAGAGAACGAGAGAGGAAAGGTGAAGGAAAGAGGGAATTGTGCCAGGTTTTGTTTTCGTCGTCGAGCTAGTTAAATTCATAGGAGGAGAGAAATCTTGCTAACGAACCCTTTGTCCCCCTGTCCCCTCTCTCCTCTCGCTCACTCTCTTGCACATACAGTATAATACCGGTGCAGATCGGTGCGCGCGTGAGCCGTCCGACGTCTCTCGGAGGAGGAGAATTGCGCTTTGCTGCCAGAGACGCGAGCCAAACGTTCCCCTAATGCCATAACGAGCGTAAGCGCCTGCGTATCACTCCCGCTTTATCCCTATCTCTCGCGGACCCAATCGCGAGTGTTCTCTATCACTTCCGCTTTTTGCGCGCGCCCGCAAGGTCTCCCATATCTCTCGTTCTCTTTCCCTGTGTCAGTTCCCTTTCCCGCGCAACGTGGCTTAATGTATGGATTTGGGCTAGGCCTGAAAAATTCATTTCGCCGACTGGTAGATAAGGGCACCAAATGAAACTCGCACGTGGAGAAGACATTATAGCGAGTGCATACACGAATGTATGCCGCTAATAAATTAGCGAACGCTGAAATTTAATATCCAATTCATCGCACGAACTTTATGAGGCTTCAGTTTCATGAAAACTTGATTAACAATCCAGATCTACGTGTTGTTCTATCCTTTTTAGATATCTTATTTTGATAGTATCATTTGTAGTGTTATTGTGTATTCCGAGAAATTCATAGTAGTAATCGATAAATAATTAAAGTTGTTATGAAATAAAAGTGGGAACTAGTCCTTTTATAAGATGAAGGATCTTGATTTGTTGGCTTCCGCACTTGCACTTAAAGCAGAACTGGAAGTGTCTAATTGCAGACGTTCATATAAGTACTGTAACATTAATCAAGCCATATAGTTTTCAGTACCATTAGCCATTGTCTTCTTATTTAATGCCTGTACAATGTTGAGAATGTACTTTTCTTATGTCTTATAAAAATGTTTTTACAAGAAATAGTTTATAAATTTTAGTAGAAATTTTCAAACAACGTATTTAATATTCTACCCAGAATTTGTACGCGTACTCAACTTTGTCAAAGTTTCCTGTGGTTTTATGCCAGAAAAGTAGTTTTAAGAACACAGCATCGTATGATAATTAATAAGACAGGTGTACATGCAAAGGAGTTTCGCAAGAATATATATATGGTAAACATTTCAATGATCTACACAATAAGCCTCGCCCGAAACTATCCTCGTAAACATTCTTGATTTACGCTTACTGACGCTTTCACCCGGGACTCTTAATTATTTACATTGATTTCCATTGAGCTTATTTATTCTGTGACGATGATACCTTAAATTTACTTGTGTAATGATAAATTAAGAATATTTTATTTAATTTTGTGACCAAAAGTCTTTAATCTCAATTTTGTAGCATGCTGCACTGTCGAATTCATACGAAGGTTATTAGTATTACCTCTTTCGAGTGTTCCTAGTGGACGATTAGACTGCGATCAAGACTACTCAGCTTTTAATTAGTTCAAGTTGTGCCACGCATATCGAACTACAACAAGGTCTATATGTAATTTGAGAATCAATCAAGCTCTGCTCAAAGGGTGAGGGACTACATAGAAGTACACTTGAATATTAATTATATAGATAAAGCCAGTATAATTTTAATTTCGTGTAATAAGCCATTAAAAATAGTTGTACTGACATGATAAAATTCCCATCAAAAGTTGATTCTGTGTTAATTAGTTTGATAAAGTATTTTCGATAAATATCTTAAATCTATAAAAGGCCTATAGATGGATACAGAATATCCATGATTAAATTTTAAAGAGAAACCTGCACTTTCTGCCCTATACTAAGGTATAGAAAAAGATAATTACAAAATAATAGTAATAATTTTTTCTTAATTTTAAGCACTGGGAAAGATCTTATAAAATCTCGAAATTTCTAATTGTTTCCTAAATTTAATAGGATTCTTCTTAACTTACTCTCTAGTAATGGGTATAAAATATTATTTATAAATATCTCTTTGGAAACCTTTAAAAAAAGGTTCTTAATTTAATGGTTTCTCTTTCCAAATATTCTACAATCGGATGATACCTTTTAACGTATACTTTTCTGACTTGGGTAGTAAAACCAATGTCATGGTCATTATGCGTTTTTCGTTAAAAATTTTTGTAACTTTCTGTACTGATTCTGTACAGATATTTTGCAAAATCGATGTGTAATCTATGTTTAATGATTAAGTATATTGTGTGATGTTTTTGAACGGATTTCAGTACAGATTTTGGGCAGTTATATTTTGTTATTTGAAACATAATTCCTTTATGGATGTATATTAATTACTGCGTAATGAACGCCTTTAAACTAAATGTATTTCAGAATTGTTTAATCACAAGTTTTGCTAAAGATTGTGATCACTAAATGTTTGATTTCATAACATCGCATGCAAGAAATACCATAGTCATTATTACCAATGAGATTTGGTCTCCACAATGACCGGAAGCCAAACCAATTAAGATGCGTTGCTGCAGATACAGCTAAAATAGAAGATTTTTATGTGGTGAAGCTAAAGTGAAACTAAATGAAACAAATTAAACATCTAGTATATTATTTTATTTCCAGAAATAAGTGCTGGAAAAAAATTATTAAATTAAAATTGTCCAGGATATCGTCTATGAATCACAGCTTTTTAGAATTAAAGAGATTTTATTCAATTAACTGAAATACCGTCATCATTTATGCACCTACAAAGCGTTGAAAAGTTTATTGATTCACAATAAGCTGAACTTTTTCAATAACCGTAAAAACCTCGAATAAAACGTTGTTACGTGGCAAATATCACCAATCAAATTAATAAATGTTATATTTTATATTGTTTACTTTGGTAGAAATTAACTGTATAAATAATAATAGGAAATACATCAGTTACTGGTAATGAGAAAGAAAAGGTTTGTTTCTTAATATATATATAAAATATTTAAAATTTTAAATATATATCTCTCGTTTAATAGAATTCCGTTAATTCAGGAAAGTTTGTAATACATTTATGTAATAAATTGGTTTTATATCATTATCTTACTTTAATATAAACAATATTTCATAGTTTTTATTTGTTTGCATACCTTTTTCGTACATCAAAGTAAAAATTGTCATTCGCTATTATTTCACCTATAACAAAAATCTAGACCCTTATTCGTTATTTTGAATCAAACTAGCATTACTGATTATAAAACTGATGTGAATTTCAAAAAATACCCAAAAGCAAACAAAAAAAGGCTGTTAAACTATTAAAGTGTTATTAGCTTTAATTCGTTTATTAGCGGATATTGGTTTTAGTATATTTTAGTTCGTTTCTGTCTTAGAATTCTCTTATTATATTTAGAATTTTATTTAATTTATCAACACACAGCATTACAAAATCAATATTATCTTTATTGACTTTGATTTATAAATCCATGAAATATTAATTTTTAACTATCTATCGAAATTAGCATGTGCCTTGTTACCATAATTCTGATTGTATTGAAATTTTATGTTGCATGTATATTTGTTTTGGCGTTTACAAAAATCTTGTTTTATCAGGTGTAACATTTATAAATAATCTTTACTATAAGAGGAAAATCATCGGATGGTGGTAAATTAGGATAGTTCTCTTAATTATCGTCGGCACATACTACAGTTCCCTCGTGGTTTCGCAAATCGATGTTTTTATCAGGTGATAAAGTAGGCGACTGTACAATTATGTAAAGTATTTTAATTTAAAAAATTGTCTGCTATTCTTAAATTGTAATATTGTTCACAAACAATAATCACCAGAACATACTGAATAATATAAAAAGCGGTAACGTAAAACTGTAAAGCTTACCAACAATGATAAGCGTAGAAAAACTATGATAAACGGTGCTGGACCAGGAAGAACATTATATGATAAGGGTGAGAATCTAGTGGAGAAATCCTGGCAAATGGTAAGTGTTACGCGCCTCTGGGGTTGCAACCGCAGATACTGTAGGTTTCTTCGCTGAGTCGGTAACATTTGGCTAAAGGACGAGAAAGCGGGCTTCGATCAATAGTGGTTCAAATGCGTCTCCATTTTATCTCCGAATGCAAACTGCTCGCGATTACTGTCGAGCGGTATGATTTCAACAGTATTTGCGTTGAAAAATAGAATAATTATTTTACATTCAAGTTGAATAATTAGTGTAAATTTTATTTTTCTGAAAATGTTAATGTAGTATTCATTCTTTCAATAATAATACATTACATGTGAAAATCACAAAAGTTTTTTTACGTGATAAAATAAAAGGTTATTTATAACAATTGTTTAGGCGGAAAACTAGAACAATACTCAATGTTTCAATTTTAATAAATATTTACAAACTGTAGATATTATATTAAAGCGGCAGTAAAGTTTGTATTTATCTTATTTGAAACCTAAAGTTTATGCTTCTCTGCATTAATTTGTGTGTTTTTATCGTTAGACTCATTTTTTATTGATAAATTAAATTAATTTCAACTGGAACTTTGTTAAATTTCTCAGAGATTTAGAGCTTTTACCGAAAAGTTACCCTTATGGTAGCGTCGAGAATAAAGTAAGCGGATTTCGTCCAAGTTAATGAGCAAAAACGGCCTTCGGTAATTAAAATTTAACGAATGCAGAGAATATTGAATAGGTCGATTTGAAAGCGACGCAAAATATTTACGTAAACGGCTTACTATTGTTTCTACTGAATTGTATTTTTCATGTCCTTTTCACTGTAATAACAATTTACTTTTATTCAATCCACAATTATATTTACTACAAATTTGAAATTATCTTTATAAATAAAAGCTGTCTTTGTACGAAAAATGTTTTATATGTATTTCTTAATGAAAATCAATAAACGAAATTAAAAGGATACTTCTTTAAATAGAAAAGTACATTTACGTGTTTCTTAAATTTTTTTATAAACGCAAAATGATTAATTTGTTTCATAATGAACTATTCATTCTTATAAAAAAAATACTAAATGACAGTTAGAATGAAGTTACATTTAGAGTATTGAGATTTAAAACCATTACCTGGAATTGTTAGCATGTAAATAAAAACTTCGATGTATACTTTATATAAATTCCTGATAATGCATAATTTTCTTTAATTGGACCTCTAATAATAATTAGTTTTTATGACTAAAATTCCGCTCGTAACTTACAACTCGAAAATTATAAGGATGAAAGTAGGCGGTAGCCCTTTTTTCTTGTTCGTGTTCGGCGTGATTATTAAAAAAACTTTTAAGCCCGGTTATTTCTGCAAGTGTGTGTGTCACATTAGCCTTGTTAACCTCAAAAACACGCACTGTTATTTTTTTTTCTTTAAAGCCGAGCAAATCGTGAGGGCCCGGCCCTTTCTCTAATTCATTGGATCTCCATGTGTGCGTGTGGTCTGGGTGTATGATGGTTGTACATGCATGTGCACTTTTAATGACCGCGCGCTAGCTTTTGCTTTGAGGCTGCAATTCCGCAGCTCTGCACGGAAACTGGGTATAAGTCTAACCTATATTCGTGAGCGTTATACTGCCTCTCTCCCTCTTTCTTTCCCTCTTCTTTTTTCATTAATTTACAAAGTTTCTTTAATTAATGCAAGAAAGCGAGGCGGGCGTTTGTGGGACACGCGACCAAATCGATGCGTGGTTTTCACTTGATTAAACATATGCCAGCACAAACACTTACTTTTTCATAAGAGCATCTATAGTGGCGATGAAAAAATATTTTATTACCACTATACTTTCAGTATGTTAGTTTAATAATTATTATAGAACATAAAAATAAAATTTTAACATAATTATATGGCGTGAGTGGTAAAATGAGAGATTGTGAATAGTAATTGCCCACTACTTGCAAAATTTATTCAAATGAGGTTTGATTTGTCTACTAAACGAAAGAGTATTATTACAATTTTCCATCACTTACATTTTGATTACTTCTATGATTTCTACGATTTTATATAGCGTAGCACATTTATTGAGGGGACAAGCCTAGATTAAATACTGTTAATAAAGATTTTCATATCATTAGCCCAATAATTGTTTTTATAATTTTTTAAAACCGTTCGACCAAACGATCTCAAATTTGAAAAAGTTCTTCTTGACATGATTCTTTATGAAATGATTGACGCAGATTTCAATAATCATTTAGTGAACCGATTTCAGAGAAAGTCTAGCCATAGCCAAAATCTAAAAAAAGACAACTAATTTTAAGATAATTCGCTTTAAAATTTGTCATAGTATCATTTTAATTAAATTAATGAAACTTCTTTAGCAAAACTTTTGAAATAATATGCACACACAAATCTTGTAATTATGTCAAAATGTTTCTTGTTGCGATGATGCAAGATAAATGTTCTATACTAAATTAGCAAGTGTTCTAATGTAGTACATTTCTAATGTACAACGAAAATAAGAACAATATTAGCATAGTCAGGTATCTTGTTAATATCATTTTTTCTTTTTACGCCTAAAAATAAAATTTATAAAAAAAAGTCTTCAAAACACCTACGCAGAAAGGACCAAGTAAGCAAAACGCACACTAATCTACTCTCGCGCGTTTTGCGAGCATTGCTTGGAGCCCCTTTGCTCAGTCGAGACTCCATGCTGCTACTATCCGAACGGATTTTCGGCTCCCTCATTACGAATTTGAAGCGCGCGGCCGCCTCCAGCGCAGTATAAACGCAAACCTGTACCCACACATACACACACGCATAGAGGCACGGGCGCGCGTGCGCGTGCGAAACGCCGAGAGAGCGGAGATCCGTTGCTAGGGCACGGTCGATTTGCAGGCGCCACGCGGCGCTTCCACTTTTCAACTCTCTAAGTCTACCTACTCTCGCGCACGTACGTACACACATAGGTATACGTGTGCGGTTGGCTCGGCCGACTGAAATAACAGCAGCCAGAGCTCCTCGGGGGCATAATGAGGCGAGCAGCGCTGAAACCAGGCCGTTGAAATGTTGACAGTAAATACGTCGCCAGGGCTGAGAGCTTCGCGGCAGCTGCCACCGCGCTCGCGCGCCACGCGAACCTCTATATGTAGGGCGGATTCGCGAGCGCGGGAATTTGAATTTTAAACGGGTATTGATTGATGCGCGAGCCCCGGAACGCTGCTCTCTGCGCTTGTTTTTGTTTTTCTTCGCTCTCGTGTTTTTGTTGCCTCCGCTGCTGTTGTTACTGCTGCAGCAGCTCTCGCTCTGAGTGCGCTTTTTTTTCGCTTTTTTTTTGCTTTTTAATTGAACGTTGCATAGTGCTGCAGCCTGTATAGATAATGGACGAATTGCGTCCTCTGAAATTACTAGAATGCGAGAGAGCTCCTTTTTCGAATTTTCCAGAGCGAACTTTTGCGGATGTTGAAACCAGTTTCAAATTCGAAGCCCTGCGCTATAGCAAAGAGAATTATTGAGCGCTTCATCGTGTGCTTGTGAGTGATACTAAATTGTTGGTAGAAATTATTAGCAATTTAATTACTGAATATAAACATTAATCGTTTATTTTATATATATATTCACGACAGTGCTGAAATCAAATTTACGAATACGCCGTCATAATTTTTTTCATTCATCAATTTTTATACATGATAATAAAATTTTAATCTCGCATGAACGCCACGCACAGCTGATGTTTTATCTTCTCTTCTACGGCACGACGAATAAAACAAGCTCGTTCGAGCTTCTTATAGCGTTTTTATTACCTGAAAAAAGTATGGTAGAACTCTAATTTTCTAATTTACGATGAGCTAATAAATGCTCTATAGGAGATAATAAGCAGGCAATAATAAATTAAATGTTTATTGTCAAACTTTAATTTAATTACTATAACAAAGTCGAAGTAATTGAGTATTATTTCACAGTATTTAGTAACAATGTGATTTACAGTTGAATCACTATAATGATTAATCCTATAGCGTTTATATTCACTTTTAACACTCGAATCGCAATTTCCTGCCTTATCAACCGCATCGGCGTTTTATTATTTGTCTCGTGTTATAAAGGTTGTTTGGTTTCTGAAGCTATAGTTGGCAGAATGGAATGTTACAAAATGGCCGATGAATAATGTAATAACGTCGTCCCAGTATATTCGTATTTGTCCATGTTACTTTGGTATCTGCATAAAATCAATAAATTGCGTCACTGAATTCATCTGTCATTGTATTCGCGAACTGTCATTGATTAAATTTCCAATTAATTGACACTATTGTGACGTATGGTTTATTCGTGTATATTAAAATTGCATATTATATTTTATCTTCAAACTATATAATGATGGGTGCATTGTTCATTGATGAATAGGAATTTATACAAATTGATTTTCTCGAATTACATTTCTTCAAAAAGAATAACTAAGCATTTTAATACAAAAACAAGTTGAGTTTTTCTCGACGAATTTGAATATTGTCGTGAAAAGCAAACAATCGATACAATAATATGTATAATGCCAGCGCTTACCGGTCTGACCAACGAATTTCTCAATTGATTCAGTAATTAATTATGCTGCCTCCCCGATTATTCGATGCAATTAATCGGTCATTAGGAGATGTAGTATTCAATCGAGATTTTCCCGCTATAATTGTCCGGCAGCAATATTTTTTGTTCGTCGGGATCTCCATCTTATGCGACCAGTCCGAATTGCTCCGCGCGATTAACCACCGTACACCGGAGCGTTTATTTCTCTACATATCTATATGCATATGTATACACACATCCGTGCACATCAAGTGGTCGGCGCGCGACTAATGACGATGGCCGGCTGTCGAAAGCCCGCAGTAGAGAGCAGCGCTGGGTGTATACATATACGACGTCATTGCGATGAATCACTCATTTCCTGCTATTAATCCGCCTGCATCCTTCGTGCGTGTATATACGCGCGCGAGGAAATGCCGCGAGGGCGTAATAAGTCCAGTTCGCCCTTTCACTTCCGCGGCGCCCGGGCCATCCATTTTCGCGTTTAATCGACTTTATTCCTCATTTTTCCACGTTCCTCGCCCTCTCTCTCTCTCGCCTACTCCCATTTTCCTTTGCGTGTGCTCCGACACTTTTTCATCTCTCAGATTTCTCTCTCTCTCGTTTCTTTCTGCGAGGACGATTGAATTATACGACTCAATTCTATCCTCCTCGTTTCGCTCGACTCGGCGCGTCCGTGTGATTCGTTTGCAGGCACGCGCAAGGGGGAAGCAATGAAATTATTATGCCCTCGTGCTTATGAAAAGTAGCTTATTAAAGGAGCCTTTCTGTCGGCTTCGTGTACCCGACGAGCTAATTCCTCGTTCTATTTCTTGTTATATCAAATGTTATTTTCCTTAGAAAAAAAGGCTATTCTTTTTATCAAGACTTCCTAGTATCAGCTAAGAAAATCTTTTATTTAACAATATCTGTACTTGCGAAAAATCAGTTTTACAACCCAAGAAATTAGATGAAAATTTGAGCACTAGATGATATCGCATGAAGGGCAAAGTCGCACTTAGTTTCCGTGAACTGTCGGCTTTATATGGCAAGCTCAAAATGCCAGCTGGATATAGTATACGGGAAAGAGATAGACGGAGCTTATAAATTTATCGATCCGGATGGGTAGGAGACTTTTACTTCTGTAATCCACAGCGCGACTGAAGTTTAAAGCCATATCCCGTCGCGCTCGTCGTGTTATCATTGAATTTCTGCGCGAGCGCGGAAACTCGGAGATCTCGATTTGGTTGTTCCAGCGCAATTCCTCCCTTTCGAAAACTTTACTCATATCGAGGACCATTCCGTAATTGTATTTCCGTTTGACGGGAATTTGAGAAATTTTACAACACCGTTAGCGCTTCCGTTAAAACCTTATTTTTTGCCAACTTGTTGGAGCAAGATGTTGAAGTCGAAGTTGTAGTGCAGAGATAAAGAGGAGGAAAGTTTGAAATAAGTTTTGAATTCGTTTTCGCTTTAAACATGCATGAATTATTTCGCCTTATTCATAAAATTTAATTAAATTAAATTAATAGTAATTATCATTCCATTACGGTATATGATACTGTAATCATATTTTAATAATAGTATAAATATTCAAAACTACTGGCTTTTCGAATTTGTAAGAAAAACAACCAGATAGTTTCGTCAACTGCTCCAGCCCCTCAAATTTTCGATTTTTAATTTATATTCACAGACCCAATCAATAACACACCGCTCTTCCCCGGGTATATCTTAATGCAGAATTCGAATTAAGAATATAGGTCAGCCAACGTAGCGAACTCTTGCCAGTACTAAACCACTCGGCCGCATCCCCTATACATCAATACGTCCATTTCTCGAACTGTGTCAAGTTCGCCACCACCGCGAATATTCGCTCATCGGGCCGTTGGAAAATGAGTGGCCAGAGCCGCCTCCCCCAACGTGTAATCCCATTAAACGAGACACGAGCCTTCAATTTCGCCGGCCAGAGTGGATGAAAGAGGCGCGCGATTTCGACCGCCACCTCGACACCGCAGCTGCACACATTGTCGCGTTATGGTTATGCGCTCGTGACGCTTTAGTGTTATGTATGAGGATGTAGTCGAAAATTTACACGCTGGGGACGCGAACGAAGCTACTGCGGTAATCAAGTGCTGGTAAGGAGAGAGAGAGGGAGAGAGGTGCACCGTTGCCGCCCCCGATGGATGGTTTTTGGCTGCGCGCGGGTTTCAGCTGCATTATGAAGCTAAAAGCGATCATCAAAGGTGTTAATAATGACATCCATAATCCCGTTAGCTGTGGCTTTTTGCTTTTAGCAATGGGCTTAATATGGGAAATTTACTTTTGTAAAGTCAATTTCTTTGGGCGACGTTCAATTGAATGAACTCGAAGATAATTTGAGTACGATGATTATGGAATAAGAAAAGGCCAGATTAAATATATAGTGCGCGAGTTTAATATAGAGACACGTAATAAGTCACGTTTTGTAAAGCCAGTAGTAGTGCAGTGATAAGTTTGTGTCCTTAACACGCACAGCGACACCAAAGGATCAAAAATTAAAAGGTCCGGAAATCTCCAAAAGCGTTGCTAAGTACATAATATATATTCACTCGGGATTCGATTATGTATGTGCGTATATGCTTACCTACTATAGCATACAACGCACGTATACCTGTTTAGTTTACACACAGAATATTGGATATATAGTACATAAACGTAAAATCATTATATTTAATAAGTTGCTATATCAAACTAAGTTTTGATAATGTATGCTTCGGTAATTAATAGATTATTTCAAAGTAATGATTTCATTACCATAATTAGATAACAACGTTACAATACGATTATAATGTTATAATAATATTATAACATTGTTATTCCTTGTTTTATCACAGATTGTCACTATTTTCTTTATCAATATTTTTATTCAATTTAAGATGTTGACAGTTTCTTTAAATGTCATTATGTAAATCATTTTTATAATTATGAAAGTACTTTATACGTTTGTAATGAAGAAAATTGATAGTGGTATCTCCAGAGTGCGAACAGAAGGGACAGAGTTTTTGGCCAGAAGCCGCAACTTCTGCAGATACCTGCGACGTGAAGTCTTTCGAGGGATATGAATACTGATAAAGTCGACATGCTGTGAAATTCGAGGGTAGTCGCTTGAAAAATCGGATTTACGTCGCGAGCAAGTTTAAGTCTTGCTTTAAAATTCAGGAAAATGGATGCAAACAATTTCCTCCATAAAAGCTAGATATGTAGGTTGTTTGGAACTTATATGTTTTTATATGATGTACACAGAATTTATAATATAAAATGAATTCATTTTTCTATCAGTCTGTCTATGTATTTGTACTAATACATTTTCGCAATTCAAATAATTAATTTGATTTTACGATGCATTTAAATTTATTACTAACGCATTTACACGTTAAATAACGATATCAACGATAGCATTATGAATAAATTGATTTATAGTGCTTCTTGCAATGTGAAACAAAATTATGAAGACGATAATATACGTCGCATACTTTTTTTAATGAACTTTTTTAGAAACATTATGTGCTTATAATATGGTCGTAATTATATATTATAATACTTGAGTTTATAACGTAATTTTATCCAAATTTGTTTGAATTTTGATACTTCTCTCTGCCTCGTATCTTTTATAACAGACTTCGCCACGCACAATTTATGTGACGTTATCTTTATTATAGTTTACAAAGTTCGCTTTTTAGGATCGACAATTAATTTAAATGGAATTAAGTTTAACAAAGGTAAGTGCTAATGAATTTTTGCTTCGGATGTTTAAAGTAATAACTTTCATGTTAATGGATAGACTTTATATAACATTACATTTTTTATTTATTTTCATAATTTCCGCACAAAAGCTTATATGATATTTAAGATTCTTTCTTTTTTGGAGTATTAACTTTAATTTAAAAATAAAAGTAACATCTGATATTGATACGGTGTTCAACTGCAAGTAGTCATGTTTAGATATGAATGAAAAGTAGCAATAACATACTATAAACAAAAAAACTCAAGCATTATACTTGTAATCAGAGTACTTTAGAAGAAAATTAGAAAAAACCTATAAATTATTGTCATATTTCATTTGTGTGCTATGTAACAACCATCTCTCTTCTCCTTTTCCCTTCCTTAAGACCGTCTGCATTTCAAAATGTCAAAAATCACTCAAAAAAAAACTTCATCTTCCTCGCTGGCGGAACAAACTTTAACGACGCTGTAAAAACGAACGAGCGCGCCATCCGCCTGTGAAGTTCAAACGACGTTGCAAAAGCGCGAAGTCAAAGCCGTTCAGCTTCTCCTTCTCTCCCTCAACATTTTTCGTGAAAATCCAAGACATAAAGCGACGCGAGAAAAGAGTAAAAAAGAAAGGGTCGCATATATGTGACCTTAAGCACGTCCGATTAGGGCGCTTGCGGTGAGAAAAGCAGAGAGCTCGCGGTAATCCCGGGAACAGTACCGATAACGAGGTGCGCGGGTGTGAGAGAGGGAGATAGGGAGGGGGAGAATAGCAGAGCTTCGAGCTTGTGGCGAATCTGCCACGTTAATGATTTCCCTCGGCGCGAGCGTCTGGCCGCATCGCGTGCCAATCGCGCCTGTCTGCAGCTGCTTTGACGCCGATTTCTCGAGCTCTGAATACGCAAGATGCTGTCTGGGTAATTGTTTTCCTCGCAAAGGAGCCGGAGCGGCTGCGACGATTTTTAAGTGTTAACCAGAGAAATGCGTCATTCATTTAGCCGAACTAACGTTGAAATTGCATTATGATGTGAAAGTTGTTACTCGCGCTCCTTGATTCTGTTCAAATAACTTATTTTCTTTTTGTTACTTAATTTGTGTATTATCAAAAATGACTTTTTATATGCTGAAATCAAATCTTTTTAGATTTCTCTATTAGTTTTTCCGAATAAGAAAATTGAGTATAAAATGTTGGATTTTCCCAATTGTTCTAGAACAATTTTCTAATACATATTATGTTTTTTTTACAATGTGAGACTATGCAGTCTCGTGACTAGAGAATTTATGTAAAAACAATTTTCTAATCAAGGAATAAAAAACGTCGAGTTTGAAAAAAAATTTTGATGATATTTTCCTTTCCCAGGTGGCTCATTATTTTCGCAGATCGACTAAACGAAGCGCGTGCTCACGCGGTTACGACTTACCGAAAACGGACTATAGAGAATTGCTTCACTTTAGCGATAAATAAGTGGGCGCTATCAATCTTGCTCGAGACAGAATAGAGCGGCCGCGTGACGACATTACTTTTATATTTATATACAGCGCGTGCATAAAGGAGACGCGACGCCGCTGCAGTCACGTTGCTCGACGCGCCTGCGTACGTCGCTTATTGTTGCCTGCCAAAAAACATTCAATTGGACATTACACGTCTCATTGCGCTTATAAATAAACACTCTATGTTTAGACTGGCGTGGGATAAATTTGCATAAGGAAGCGTTTTCGCACCTCGTAAAGCAGCGTCTATTTAGGCGCGAATTTCAGCTGCTAAATTATTAATTGTCGTTCTGCAAATATATATATATATATATAGCAGGGCCAATTATTGCAAAAGCGAAGTGGATGATGAAATTCAGATTCTCTTGTTAATTAGCCTTTCCTTATTATATATCAAATTAATTATATACGCAATTAAAATAGTAGTCGATCCTTTTTAACAGAGAAATGATTTTCAACAATCGATTTTTCATGATAATTATATATGTAGAAAATTAATTTTATAAAAATACAAATTAAAGTCATGAAAAATATGAAATCGCTCAACAGTATGTAAACAACGTAATGCCCATATTTAAAAAAAATTTATTGTTTTATTATTTCTGTGGTCAAATATATATCTTACTTTTAAAATAGTTGTATAGCTGGCTATTTTTGTACTTATATGTTTACGCCTGAGAAGTCATAAAGTTTAAAATAGTTTAACAAAAATAGTTTTATTTGCACTACTTGTTAGTAAGCATGATGTTATTTTTGACAAATTTTAAATAAACTTAACAGATTATGATGAGCTTTTTATTATTCTGCATCTATAATTAACTTCTTTTAGTAGAAATTTACCAATATTTCAACTGTACATACATTTGTTGATGCCATAATTGTAATGTAATGAACCGTTTTAATATGAACTTATCATGGGATTTTTTGAAAAGCGCAAATTTATTAAAAGTTTTAGTAAACGTATGAAATCGCGTTTGTTTACATTAAAATTTTAACATTTTTGGGATTTAAAATGTAAACGAAACTCCAATTTATATACACAAGTTAGAAAAAGCAGTGAATAACTCACTACTGATATTCTTTTTACACTTGTCGCATTGGTACCACCCACCACGACTTTTCCAAGATGTTAAATCAAAGCAAGGAACAAGTTGCAAAGAACGACCCGAATTCAATATTCACAAAGGGAGCCACGTGCGGACATCCCTGACGACGACATGTGCATCCCGGTCTAGCCTCGGAATGGGAAATGGCCAAACCATTGGGGGGATGAAGCATGCAACTCTCTCCTTCTCTCTCTTGCGCGAGCGTGCACGGAGCCCAGTGAAAAATTCAATAAACGCCTTTGAGCGAACGCACGACCGGATTGCCGTTGGTGAAGAGACTTCTCTCCTTATTTCGCGACACTCGGCGTCTTCTGTTCCTCGCTTCCGTTTTTGCGCGCTTCTCGCGGCCGTCTTATCCGCCGATCCTTTGCGTGAAATTTCATCTAGCGCCGCGCGAGCTTTCGGTCCTCGCGCTCGTCTCTCCCTTGTTCCATTATTACGTTGTCACTGCTCCCCTTCCTTCTGTTAGCACTTTGCGGAAATGCGTTTCTATGCTGTCTCGGTTTCGCCGAGCGAATTTGTCAGTCTCTCGCATCAGTCTACTGCAGTGGTATAGCAGATTTATTCAGAAATTTATCGCTACATTTTGAATGAAACGTTTTTATAAAAAGAATTTTTGTCTATACACATTTTTATGAAATTTTAGTGGTTGTTTAAAATTATTATAGGAAGTGAATTGAATTCAATCGAAATAAAAGGGAAATAACAAAAGCTTCATCTTGACAAATATTCGCCAGCAATCCATACTGCAATTTCCTTCGAGGAGCTGCAAAATGAATTTAAATCAAGCCACTGACGCGACGATCACTCACTATGACAAATGACGCGTTCTCCGCAAAGAACGAGACTCTCTCACTCTTTCTGTGGATCGAGACAGCCGGTAGGGAGTCGTCCCATGGTCGTATACACGCGCAACCGAGCATTCGCTTCATTTCGTTCTCCGGCGCTTGGGCCGCGCGAGCTCAGAGCCGTGAGCCCGGGCGATTAAGACCCCGGAATAATTTAAGCCTTAACAGCGGCAATAAATCCGAAGGGCGGCCGACTCTGCGCGCGCATAATGCCGCGAAATTTAGGTCGACCACCCGCTGCTCCGATCGAATATTGTGTAACGCCCGTACGAGAAAAAAAAGACGGACGGCGTGCTTCATACCGTCGAGGGATGCGGGGAACGCCGCGTGTAATATGCGAGATATTACACAGTTTCAGTTCGCAGGCAACGGTAAGCATGTTCATTACGAACGTTACACGTGCATATCAGCACGGGTGGTGGTGTGTCACGACGGCAACGATGTAATACGGTAGAGTAATAATGATTTATACCAACGGTTAGTGATTTATCGCTTTGATTTGTTTTGTTCGGCAATTGCTGATTTGTGCAATAGCGGGATCTAGTGTCTACTATCTAGTCTTTTTAAATTTGTTAAACCCCTGGTGAAAATCCAAAACATTTTAGAGCTAATAACTGACCATTTATATTAGAAACTTGCTATAAAATGAGAATTTTACTTGTCCAGAGTAATAGTTTTTTAATTTTAATTTAATTTTACTAGTCCATTTAATAGATTGAAAAATAGAATTAGTTTTTCGAAGACAATCACAAGCTTATTCTTGACTATTTTAAAGGTATTAAAGTTGGCCAGTTTTGTTAGTTATAGAAAATGGCTAGTAGAAGGTTTACTGGTATGATAAGGAGTGAGAGAGACAGAATGAGATGGAGAAATAAAAGTTTTGCTAAATTATTCATAGAAGGAGTACAGCAAATGAATTTTTAGTTATAATGTTATTTAGTTGTATTTTGGTAAGTCATTCAATGCACTTTAATGCTATTTCATCAAAGATAAAATTAGTAAGTAAAATACGAATATTTTGCTATGACGTCAATCTAAGAAATGGGCAAATAATGGTGGAAAAATCGTTTCATCATAGCTATTAATTAGCCAGTTTTACTAGTTATTTTCTAACTTCATGGAAATTTCACATAGATGAATTTCCAGCAGGGGCGTGAAATAGTTATAAGGTGTAGTTTTTTAATGAGTTTAGAGAGCTGTAAAACCATCGAATAGGTTACACGTTCAAAGCTGTTTTTTGTTTGCATGATCTATAGGTATCTCCTCAAAGAAGTTTATCAACTATTATATATCATGGAAATTTTTATGTATATATAATATGATTGCTATGAGGTTTACAGAACAATGAAATGGGGTTAGATTTAATTGTTCTCACGTATAAGAGGTGGAATACCTGGGGTGCTCACATACCCCTACAACTACATTGTTATTATATTCACATGTATTGAATGTTATTTTATGTCATCTCTTATGTAGATTGTTAAAAGCTCAAGAATAGTAGTGAACCATCAACATTATTCATCGATACTCAACCAATATCTTATCTATATTTACTAACTCATTCTTTTCTTCCTCTCTTGCCCACTAGACAAACTCTTAAATATCTCTACAAGTTCTTCGACCTACTTTCGCCAGGATAACTTTCTTTCAGTTTCCTAATCAATGCATTCGTCTTCCGCTACGTTACATCTGTCTACTTTATCACGCAAACTTACCATATTACAGTGGCATTGACTTAGACATATTTCCGAAAGTCTTTTGTATAAACAGGGATATATCAAATCCAATATTCAATTGCATTCTAACCACTTTTATTATTCAAATCATACACCTTTATTCAATTATTTCCATTTCTTCATATCTTTTACTCTGATGCTATCATACTTTGACCAACAATGAACAGCTTTGATTAAACTCTTTTGCCAATGTTGACTATACTTAAACCAGAAGTAAAGGTTAAACAATGAAATTCAATCACTATATTTTGGAACCTTAACATTGCATAATAACAACGGAAAGCACAAAATAACATTTCCAAGAGAACCACGAATTTCTATTTAAATCGACCTAGCAGTATAGGCAAATCAGAAGAACGGAATCTCATCCGTCAGAGCCGCTGAGTCCGCGAGATCCTGATACATCTCGCAGCAGCAGCAGTATTCCAGAGCAGTCTCTCTGCAGAACGGAATATAAAGCCATGCCACGGTACATACTATGGCTACGGCGGCGTGCGCATCACGGGGGTAATAATTTTGGGCGAGGGCAGCGAGCGTGTAACAGCGCGTTGCTGACCAATGCGGAGCAGCAGCTACGTTTGGCTGACTGCCACCCGGTCTTTTGATGCACGATGCCGCAGCCGCGCGCGAGCGTGGAGAAGCCGGAGGGGCTTCCTTCTCCTGCTTCCTCATCTCGCTTTCCGTTTGAGCTGCGCCCCGGGATTTTATTGTGAGACGCGCATGACAATTTCGCGCTACCACGGACAGCGCCTTCGTTTTATTTCGTTTACGACGATACTTCGATGGGGTTGCGAATTGAGGGAAAAGACTAGCGCGATGCATTGTAATCGTATTGATAACTACAATTGTAGTTAAAATGTTGTTTGAAATAGAAAGAACGTTGAAACGAATAGAATAATTTTGTTTTTGTTTGTGATTTTAACAACCGAGATCATTTTGTTTCTATCTGGCGTGTTGTAAGTGAATTTAATTCACTTTTCAAAGCAATACACGGCGAATGTCGAATCCAAGTTTACACAGCACACCTATATAATTTTTTAATATTTTACTATTAATCATGCCTAATAGCTTCGTTATAATTGACCACGGCCAACGGCTCGTTTATTTTACACTCGTTCTTGTAATTTTGGTAATACGACTTGTCCGACAACTATACCGACCTGTCGTATACGCGTAAAGCGCTCGTTCAATTTGTAAAATATTCATGGACTTTTAATTGACTACGTTGGAAGTTCTCTGTCATCGGGCGAGATAAAACATTCATCCTGCATTTGTTATTGTAATTTGTCAGTTTAACCCGTAAAAGTAAGCTGCACACGCCAATGCATATAAAAGCCCGTTGCGTACACGACGAACGGCAACTGAATTAACTTGAAATAACTGCGAATAAAGTGGTTAGCAAAAATGGTCAATAACAATTAATCGCAGTAGGAAACGTGTAATACACAGGGCCAATAGATGTTAATTATAGAATATATTATTCTTGTTAAATTTCAGAACGATTACAAGCCGATATAATGCATTTTCAAAGAAAAAGTAATAATGAAAAATCGTCCCGCGAGTATGCGCAGCCATTAGAGGTCGACATTGTTTTTCCAGCAAATGGGACATCTCCATCTCTTGCGCACACATTTTTATAAATTATCGCAGAGTCGCCGCGTCAAATCCCCTTTGAGCCTGGTTCCCATAAAATCGTCCGCGCAGACAAAGAAGAGAGCGACGGATCCCCCGAGCATGCTAATACGCTGGGAGGATTTCCATTTAAAGGAGCCGAACGAGAGACGCGAGCCTCCTTATCCTTTCCTCGCAATTGAATTGGCCGGGGAAAAAGGGAGAGAGATGGAGAGAGAGAGGACGAAGGACGCTACTGCTATTCCACCCCTAAAACGTCCGAGGGGACTTGGCCCTCTTTCATCTCGACTCTCGCGAAGAGCGGTATACCCGCCTTCATTTCTTTCTCGCGCCATGTTTCCTCCTCCGGTTCGATTGCACTTCTTCTTTGCATTTGTTTCTTTTGTATAATTTACATGTACTATTTCTCTTGGAAGTGCATGGTTTTTTCTGTATGAATCTTTTAAAGGTAATAATACATTTCAATGTAAGGTAAGACGAGGTAATTCGGCCACTTCACTAATTCGGCCATGTTTCTAGTTCACTATCTTTACTTACCCGAAAGCTTAAATAATCGACGTCGCCAGCTTCCAAATATCAAAAATATACGTTTCGTATAGTTTTTAAATGTTTAAAAATGACCACCACATTGGTATGCAAGTTTCTATTATGAAATTTCAACGAGTCGGGCGTCTTATAAAGTAAAAAAACCAAGTATTTTGTTTATAGTCAAAATATAAGTAAAAAAAACCTAATTGAAAGTGATACGGGCAGAAAGGTGAGCATTTTTCCTTAAAATTAGTATGGAAGAAATATTGAAAATATTTTTTTTTTGTATTTTGTAGAAGCAAAATACTTTCGCGTCTATAATGCAGCTAATTCGGCCAATCTGTAAAGAAGATGTGATCTAATCAATAT
>UXGD01002490.1:0-25780 GCA_900474315.1 Torymus auratus | reverse complement strand
CAAGACAAGATTCTTGACACTACAATCTTGATATTGTATCGAAAACTGTATATAAATATTGTATCGATTATTGTCTTTTCGAAACTCACTCGAGGAAATGGTTCCTGATCTACATTTGAATCTAATGAATTTATCGGTGAAATTATCCTCCAACTTCAACACTATTATTCATTTCCAATGTTTCTTGAGGATTCCCAGACAATCGCGCAACCGCGTGTCAAAAATTACACCACCCGACTGTAAATTCCACGACATCTCGTGACTTTCTACGACACGATCTCGCCGATAAACGTTACCTCTTCACACAGCACTTACACCAATCCCGAACCGTGATTACGCGAAACTCCTCGCGGGGAGGAGGATTAGACTCGGGAAAAAACTGCGTTCGAAAGATCACAGGAGCGAAGAGCGCGCGGAGTTCGGTTTCAATTAGGAGAGCGGAATCGTGAGTGTTTGCGCTTGCGGATTGGGCGAGGAAGAAGTTTGTTGGTTGAAAAGTCAATATTTTTGCGGAGTGGTTTTTACGGAGAGAAGTAGATTTAATGGTGATGGAGAATTTACGTGAAAAAAATATTTGATTATGAATCGAATTATGCTTGTCTTTAGTTACTTAGGTCCAATGCTAATATTAAAAATTTTCCATAATTGATTATAATTTGTATATAGCTGAACCAATTGGTAATATTATCTTAATGCCCTGTAAAACAAATTTACATCTGTTATTTCAATTTCTGAGTTTGGTTTTTTAGAAGTACCTTATTTGGGTAGAATAGAAGATACCCGAAATAAGTGTACCCTCCAACTTTCAACCGATAAGTTGTTTTATACTGGAGACTTATTCAGTTCATAATTAAATCAATTACATTTCGATCCCTGAATACTAAATTTTCTTTACTATTTCAATATTTCAAATGATATTCAAAATAAAACTCGTGACTAACCAGTCGCTCAGCACCCCAGAAATACTCCAAACAACAACATCGCCTCTCCCTTATTCGCACTTCGAACTGTATTTCTTAGCTCTTCCTAGAAAACCCGCCTAATCAGGTTAAAAAACTCACCAACTCTCAGCAAACTCTCTCTCCGCCCTCTCCTTAAGAAAACACACACACCCACACACAGAGTTCGCACTCGGCTCAAACGAAATCAACGCCTCGGCGAAACCAAATAATCACTTTACCTCTCTCTCCCTCTCCTAGCTGGCTTCTTCCCGTATTAGCCTCCCTCTGACTTGTTTGCCGAGTTCTCGCGTTTAAGGCAGGGCGAGAGACTCGTGGAATTAATTTCGCGCGCGCGTGTGCAGGCGTCAAAGTTTCGAGGAGAGAGAGAGAGAGAGGAAATCAGCTGGCACATAATAGTACGCGCGAGATTGTCGCGCAGCGGCTTCGGGTGACGAGGAAACGGCGGTGGTGTGATATTAGCTGATGTTGGTTTGCGAGAGCGAAGCAGTGGTGTGCGAAGGGTGGCTGGATGCTGCGGAGGGAGGGTATAGGATGCGAATAATTGGTTTTATTGTTGGCTGTCGTGGGTTATTGTCGAATCTAGGGATAGCAAGTATGAGGTGGCATTCTCTCTGCAGTAAACAAATAATAACTTTAGCTCTCCTCGACGCCTGATATTCAATTTCGTTGTTCCGCGTTCCAGATTAATAAAACTATATAATATATTGCTTCGTTAGGTTTACTAAATTATTTGAGTGTTATGCATTTAATCCAGCGACTATTAGTCGACAAGAATTAGTCGCTATTGTACTTATGAGTTTTTTTGTAAAGTTTTAAAGATTTATAAAATCTTGCATTCTACAACAACCATTATGATTATATTATTCATAAATGTAACACTGACTATTAGATCTATTAAAGGTTTCGGTCTCTGCCAATCAAGGAAATGGTAGAATTCTCAACTATGTGTTATAGAATTCGGTTAATGTACAATGTAATTATTGAACAAAATTTGCAGAGTCCATTAACGCAACATATTCCATACTCGCTATCCTCTACCCCCTCTGCCGCATTGAAAATTCAATACATACTGTAACCTAATTCTATTTGCTCGAGCTTCATTAGAACAATGCCTCCCCCTCCGTATAAATTACATTCTATAATATAATAACACTCTCCCACAATGTAACCTACATTATGCTAACGCTATGTCTCTTGTTTTCTGTTTCAGGTAAGTTTCGCCGTACAGTTTCACTTTCCAATACCCTTACGGTAAGCTCGTTCTCAACCAGTCTGCCAGTCAGACAGTAGGATCAGAGGTTACATCGAGGAGTTATCCAAAGTAACGCGCTGAATCGATCGCGTTTATCCTTTGATTTCCATTCCCACGAGACAGAGGGAACAATTTGACCCGCCTTCGGAACCAGACGCGCCCGCAGTTAAGTTGGTATTGGGTTTTCAACGTGCGTGTGTACTTATGTGTGCTGCTAACGGTGTCGTTTCGAAAGAGGACACTTTCTTTGCAGCTAGGGAAACAGCTGTTGTTGTACGGTCCCCGGAAGAGATTGGACTAATATCGCATAAGAGGCGACGTTTGCGTACACATATACTCGTTCGCGAAATGGTGGTCCATTATCTACTGAGGCAGCGGATGTTCTTGAATGTTGATGTCTTTTTATTGAAGAAGTTGACTCTTGTATTTTCTTACAAAAGTTGGTAGTATAGAGGAGTAAACCGTTAGGTACATATTAAAACTTGCTCTTGGTCATTGTCTTTTTGATGAAAAGTGGTTTTATCCATTATACAATAATTATTTGGTCTGGCTGAATTCTGGACAATCAAAGTTTTACAACATCTATGAAATAAAAACATCTTCCTTACCATCCACTATGATACTAATGTCGATCATTTCCACTTCCCCGCGATTCTCACTTCCGACACTCGAGCGCAAATTTCCACCTTGACTTGTCGTAATTCGTTTCTTTTTCTACCCATCAAGTCGAATCCACCTCCCCATCCATCCTACCCCTCCGAAAAGTACATCTTAATAAAACTAGCAACCTTCCCTCATCGAATGATAAATCTCCATTCCTGACGCGAGCAGACAGACAACCAAACAGACAGACGTACCCATCCACCTTCGACCTCTTTACCCGCGCTAAAAAGTCTCTCTCTCTTTCTCACTCTGTTTCTATTTCTCGCCTCTCTCTGACGTTCCGACAAAATCGATTCTCGACTGGCAGAAGGGGGATGAATATGTATGCCAAGACACTCCGGAAATCACGGCGCATCGACGTGTTCCTCCCTCCCCTGCCATCTGCGCTTTGTGCTCTCTACTCTATAGCTCGCGGCCGCGCGCGAACTTGTTACGCTTCCGATTGCCGGCATGTCTCTCTGGCGCTCTCGCGCGAAATAATTGATGGGATCGCGCGCAGTGGAAGGCTTGCATCTGTTTCGCGCGCGTTGGAAACAAAAGCTCCGCGGCGCTAGAGAGTGTTTGCTCGAATGTATAAGTGCGGCTGGCGGGGCGATAAATCTGCTCTCGCTGGAAGTGCGAGGTAGCGCCGCTGATGTGGGTAGTTGGCTGTTTGCGGACTTGCGTGTGCGAGCTGCCTGCTGGTGGTTGTTGTTGTGGATGGACGCGAAAGTTGTCGGGGGTGTAAGCGAGGTGGGAAATGGGAATTTACGTTGATGCTGCTGCACGGTTATCTTGATATAATGGAACTGAGCTTTTTGATGAAAGGGTTGCGTCCGTTGGAGGATTGTTAACTATTAATTTTCAAGGTACACGGAGAGATTTTTATTCCAATAGGTCTTTATCAAGATTGAAGTGGTTTAATGGGAATCCGAGATATTGGTTATCTGAGTGAGGCGTATAGTCACTACTTCAAGATATATCGACAATTGGTTTGATCTTGATAAGAGCTGTACAAGTAGGTTCCCGTTTCCCGTAATACCGTTTGATGAATCAATTCGAACAATTGAATTTAGATTGTAAAGTTATAAATGGAAATATGAGGATTCAGTCTATCATCGGCTATTATAGGCTAAAGGCTTTGTGTAGATAACCATAGAATGCTATTCAAAGCTCTCAAAAGGTTATATTAATAGAACTACATTACTAAAGTGTTTAAGATATTAACGTGTTCTAATGGCTCCAATCTTTAACTTTTAAAGTTTACAATATTTAAATATCGTTATGGAAAACCGTAATTTTTCATGGTGTAAACTAACTTTTGTGGTATATCCGTTACGTTCATGTAACAATTCCAACCACTAACTCTCAACGTTCCCTCCCTTATGCAAATCATGCAAACCTCCTCCCGACTTCACTTCTTCCACTCTCTCGCCCTTCAAAAATAACGAAGCAACAACGTCAGCGCATTACCATCGAAACCCTGGCACTTTATCAGCCGTAGTAAACCACGGGCGCTTAATCGTTGAGCGCGCGGCCTTGAGACCGTTCGCCATCTCCTCTCCTTATAAACTCACTCTACCTTCTCTCTCTCTCTCTCGTGCATATACATACAGCAGAAGAGCAAATTACCCGAGGGGGGTGGCGTCGTTACAATTTGAATAAATTACATCGGCGAGCGGAGATAATGCCTTTTTATTAGGATAATGAATACATTAATCCGGCCCCCTCTCTCGCGGCGAGATTAACGGCGGCTCCTTATCGCTGAGAAAAAGAAATCTGTACCCCCCACCTGCCTGTAATAAAGTAAGAAGCAAGAACGAAGAAACTGCGGTTCATAAAAAATACAATCAAGCGGCAGTACGAGGCCACGCGCGAGAGTATAATTTTCGAAAGCTCCAAAGAGAAAAGATCGCGGAATTTGCAAGTTCGATCTGTCTCTCTCTCTCTCTCCCTCGTATAAACGTCGTCGAAGGAGCGCTGCTCGCTTTTTCCTCCTCTCGCGCCCCGGGTATTTGACTTGCAAATTTATTTCCCTTCCGGGGCGAGCTCGCTCTCTCTCTCTCTCACGCGCGCGAGCGCTCGTTAAAGCCCCTCCGGCGCGCGTGTATATACGCGCCAAGCTACACAACCCCTGTGCGATGCAATTTTAAACACGTGTCGCTCTCGGTTGTTGTTCTGTTCCTTTTTCCCAGGGCAAGAGGCTGAGGGGTGGATATAATGGCCCGCGCGGCGAGAGAATGCGAAGATGCTCGGCCCGGCTGTCGTTTTCCACGTTCGACCGAGGAGGAGAAGGAGGAGGGTGCATTATTGAGTCGAGGGTGTGGAAGTTTAATGAATGGACGGGTGGCGAGTGCTATGATTTTAAGAACGGAATGTGGGTCGAGGAAGTGAATCGTTATTGCTTTTGAAGAATTTAAATGGGGGGTACTGCTGTACGTTATTTGGCAGATTGGGTTGAATTTTTTTTCTTTATGTGCGTGTGATGCAATGTAACTTTATTTGATGTGTGTTTTAATGTATATATAACGTGGAAATGATACGAGTTTTAGTACAAAGCTACATAAATAATATACTTTAATTTAAATAAATTCATATTTTACGTAAAACTCGGTTTGAATAACTTACTTACAATTCAAAATGAAAATTAAAATTACCAACGAGCTACATCCGATACGAGCTTGTTAATTTGTTTTTATTGCCCTCGATGGACTTTCCATTTATAATAAAACCACTACAAGGTCAGTTTTGGAATTTAAAGTAGAATAATCCACAGCGTCGTGAAAAAAAAATGTCTTTTATACGAGCGCGCCGAGAGTACTGTTCCGCTTAGCTACTTGTTGTTACCTATTTGCAGGCAAATTCGCCCCGTAAAAAATCCCACCGCATTTGGGCAATTTTTATACGACGCGTATAAAGCCGTGTACTTTGAAAGCGCGGAAAGTGGCCATTTTATGCTCCCTCTACGTATAAAACAGTTTAAATCTAACGAAAATTTTATGATGTTTGCCGGGCGGTGGTGAATAAGCGAACGCCGCTTGGTTTACGCGTTTCGCGTGCCGTTTACGCATCGTCGAAAATTAAAAGTTATTGTACTTGAGCAAGGAATTTACGAGGGTTCGTCCCTCTGCGGTAGATGATAAGAGCTTTCGTTAATACTGAATTGTCGTGCGTACGTCTTAATTAGCGCGATATTTTTTTCTAAGCTTCATTTGTCTTAGAAATAAGCTTTATGCTCATAACATTGTCTAATAAGACTAATTAACCAAACTAATTTCTAGCAGATCATTTCATTTGGAATAAAGCCTTCTCTAAGCGACAGCTGTTTATTTTTAGCGTCTCATCAATCACATTAGTTTATCGCTACCTCAATAATTCTAGTTAACCCCCATTTCCAGATCTCCCTAATACTCAACCAGTCCATTTCCTAAATAACATGTCCGTTCCTTCTGTTACCATTAATCACACTTTCGTTGAACATCGACTTAATTTCCAACTATACGCCACGCAGCGACACGTGCGCGCCTTTGCATCGGATTCCCCTACATCTTCACTGTATTTGCCATGCTGCCAATTAAGCCACACGTCCCTGCGCATCTCGCAACCCAATACGATCCCCCGTCTCCTCGAGCGTCGATGCTCCGCATCCGTCGAAAGAAAATCCCATCAACCGCGAGAAAACCCCGGATATTGCCACTACACAAACATCCTCACATTCCACCCCTGTATCACCCTGCGAAGAAGCAGCAATATATCCCTTCGTCGTTCTTTCCACGGCTGTATAACCCAAGCGAAATCAAGCCGACTACTACCGACCACGGGAATTTACAAACGCTTCCTATATACCTACCTCCCTGCACCGACCACGGGAATACATATTTGAATTGGCACATGCGCCGTGCTCAAATGGCCGGGCAAAGACAAATAACTTGGCCGCTGCTGCTACCGCTGCTGCTCTTGCGACGGGACAAACAGTCGTGTTTGCGGCCACGCGGCACTTTGAATGGACTACGCGTATGTATGTGTGTGTGTAGTCTCTCTCTCCCTCAGTTTGGGTTGACCCTTACGGGGAGGGTTGTACTGGTCTTATCGGGAGAGGGAGAATGAGAAACGTATAACGCGTGTACACTGCTTGTTGCGCGCGGGTGCGTTCAGTGTTGTTACCCGTGTCTTTGAGATGCTGGCCGGATTGTGTGTGCTCTTGCGGGAATTGCAGATCCTAGACGATGTTTGAGGCCAGATGTTTGTGTGCGTTTATTTGGATGGCGAAGATGGTGGGTGATGAGGGTGAACACTTAGGATTCTATTTAGAGCTGTATTAAGATTTGAATTTGTTTTAGTTTTCAGTAAAGCAGATTATGAATTCGACGGTGCATGTTTTTTATTGGTTTCAAATTGTTTGTTAGAAAGAATGTTAACGTAGCGTTCTTGAATAAGGCAAAAAATTATACATAGAATAAAGTAATAAGTATACTTGACTTATATAAAGCGGAGTTCAGGACTTGTAGTATAAAAAACAGTTGTTAACAATTTTAGTCTAGTTTTAAGAGCAGACAAGGTATTCTCATTCCTGATACTGAGATAAAGAAAGTTCCAAGACCACTTTATCAAGTATATTCTTCTCTCTCTCTACTTTCTATATACACCAAGCATAAATTACACCTTTTTAGTTTTAACTTCGACTAAAAATAAACTTAAAATTTAAAAAAGTTTCGAACTATAGGAAAACTGACTACAGCGTAAATCTCTTGAGTAGATCTCCCCTTCTGCTACTGCTTTTCTGACTTTTTTTTTCAGAAAAACTCAATTATTTTCATTATATACCCAATCTCTCTATTTCGAAAACCAACAATTTTTTGTGTAAAAACAAAGAAAGAAGGAAAAAAAATCCTCTCCAATTAATCTTACGCAATCTGATCAAAGAGAGTGCGACGCCTTGGTAAACAAACAGGTGCAACGGCGTCGTCCAGGGTCGACAAAGGTCAAGCGTCCCTTTGTTGTTTCACGCTCGGCTGAATCCACACACATACGTATACACGTTCCTACGAAAGTAGGAACAATGCAAAACACCGGAACGAGAGGGAACTGCGGGAACTTTTTGGACTGGTTGCGCAACGGGTGTGTCTCGCCGGAGTTTTTGCCAGAGGTTCCCTTGTGTGTGTGTAAGAGAGAGCTGCTTTTGAGTGATTCAAAGGATCTGGTTTTGGAAGTAAACAGGATGCGAAGTTTGATGTACGAGCGGATGATTCACACGATGCTAAGTGTTAATCGGCGTGTTTTTCTTTAACAAGAGAGAATGATTTATTGTGAGGACTGCGACTTTGTTTTTTTTTCCGGCTCATTCTTCGTTTTTAATTTTGTGAAGAATGACATGGGAACGGCGAAACTTAATCACGACAAGGATAAAGGACCGATGACCTTTACGAAAGAATCTTATAAAAGAAATAAAAGCTATTCGAGCGTAATACACTCGTGAAAAGATCGTATACGACTTCAATCTTATTTTATTTATTACCAGCCTCTTCTTTCTACAAATTCGTTCAAATTTTCTACGAGTAATACAAGATCCATTTGCAATGCTTATAAAACTGCAGACTGAATGTGATCATGTCAATTCGAAACCCTGCAAATCATCCAGAAACACAAGCTGACCCACATCCACCCTACACAGTAGCTCTCTCTGTCCCATCAATAATATTTCATTTCGTCGCAAAACTCATCGCTCGCGAACGGCCAAAGGCGCGCGACATCCGAGCCAAATTGAAAATCTGCATACCCGCCTCCTTCTGCCGACCCACTGACTCGCAATCTCGTCTCTTTCTCCCTCGCAACTCAATAATCCTCCGCTGCTGCTGGAAAAAGGCACAACATCATCCTCCGGCTGTAACTCGATAATCTCGCGCGCCGCGACAAAGAAAGAAAGATGAGAGAGAGGGAGAGAACCTAATCGAATGCCTCGTCGCAAATCCGTCGAATAATTCGATAGCTCGAACAAAGGCACACGCGGGGTTGGAGATGTATAAAGTTGGCCGCCGAGGTTACATCACCAGGCTCGAGAGAAAGAGAGGCAATCTCGAAAGAAAAGGAAAATCGATTCGAGAGAGTGTCTCGATGGTTCTCGCACGTATATATGTTGTGTACGTAGGTGAAGGATAAGGTTTTCTGATGCTCTGGATGGATTTTTACTTCGCTGAGGTATAACGTCCTTTACGAATAAATAAATTTACGTTTTGATTGCCAGAGAAGGTATCCAATACCGAAGGAGCTGAGTTACGAAGTTCGGCGGATCGGAGGTGGGTATTATCGGCGTGATTGAGTTTTATGGTGCTGAGAGAGGAGAGAAGCAATCGTGATTTATGTGGTTCTGGTTATTTAAAAATGTGGGTCGATTGGTGATTAGCAGTAAATCAAGGAATGATGCTACGGTGTTTCGGGGATTTCCTCGGTAACCGAGTGTTCGGGTGGTATCGATTTATTTTGGTAGGTATAGAACGCGTCCTCGATGATTTTGCAACGTGCGTGTGAGTTGAAAGCTTCTTTTGATAAGTATAAACATTATTAAACTGATATTTGCATATTAATCTTTAAACACGAGGCTCGGCAATATCCCGCGTTAAAAACTAATTTACGTCGCAACGAAACCCACTTACCCACTATAACGATTACAACGCGATAAAACATTCATCCTCGTCCCCCGGCTTCAAGCACGCCGCAACAGCCATCCACTCGGCATTAATTAATAACGCGCACTAATGATTCGTATTAATTCCCGCACTCTCTTCCTCGCATATATATATGTTTTCAATAATTCTGCAACTGTTGCGAAATTATTCGATCGTACTTTATACATACGCGCACGCACTAAATCTTTACTGACCGCCACCACACTACCACTCCTACCTCGATATCCAATTATCCCGTTCAGTGGTCATGATTCCCGAATCGGCTGATAATCCAGCATTGTTTCCGTAATTTGCCCCCCGCGCAATATTTCTCTCGCGCTGTATATAGCGGACTGTATAAAAGTAACGGGATTACAGGCCGGTAGTAAATATTATTTACGAGCGGCTGAGAGACAATGCGCGAGCGGTAGCGTTTAATTAAACCCCCGGTGGTGGTGCTGGTGGGGTCTCGAATTTCGAAAGTGGCGTTATCCGAGGTAGAAAAGTGATTGGATGGAAAAAGTTGTGACAGTTGTTGTAAAGGGATGATAAATTTGCTCAAAGAGTAAAGATGCAAAGAAAGTATCTGTAATATCTCTATGTTTATGGGCAGTGGTGGGTACGTATAATTGCGCTCGTATTATACATGTATATCGTCGCGCGATACGAAGAAAAACCAACTTTGAAGTTACAGGTGAAGAAAAGCTAGTTTCGCGAGATAAAGGACAAAAATGTGCTCATGTCTTTTTTCGCGCAAAACTGGCTGTTCTTCGTTCGAATTAAGAAGTTGTCTTTTCTTCGTACCGTTATTTATTAAATAAATAATAATACAAAAAATAAGTCATAAATGAAAGCATAAAAATGAAGAATTTTATTTATTCATCAAGTACTTAAACACTCATTTACAGTTTATCAAGAATATACTGCGCAGCGGCAACGAAATTATTATCACAATCCGGGATATTACTTCTACATTACAATTATTCTCAAATAAACTCGAATCAACATCGCAATACCAACCATCAGACAATGAAAAAGCAATACAAAAGCTAGCAAAACTCTCAGTACAGATATCCCAATTAAACATTTAGTTAATAAACCATCCACCATCCATCTCCAAAAACGCGAGAACCAGCAACGACGAAAAAAAAATCCCTTCAGCGACTTAATTATCTCCACCCAGCCATCGGACCGCAATTACTGCAACGCTCCACCCCTGACAAACCCAAAAAACAAACTCCACGACCGCCACATCCCTCGCTCGCTTCACCCACACACTCACGCAGACCGATAAGACTTCATATTGTTTAACGACTTGCGTAATCCGCTCTGGTTAATTAAAAAATTTTTTAACGACTGCCTCGTTATCGAGATTTAATTAGGGCTCGCGATGATGTCCTTCCTACCGCCTCCCTCGAACTTCGCCAGAGCAGAGATGGACGTATATACGGACAAGTTTCGCCCGGCTCATTAGGATTTCACTTCCCGAAGCTCGCCGCGGAAGTTGCGCTCAGCCCGGTTTTGGATTTTGCCGCGGAAGAGATAGTTTTTTTTTCCTTTTTTTTGAGCGAGGGAGGAGTCGCTTTTAACCTTCGAAGTTATACGGCTAATTAGTCCGCGGCGCTCTCGCGGTTGTTGGAGGAGGGATGAATGGGCGCGCGCTGAGTCTTTAATTTCCCGCTAATTGTGGTGCCCTGCTGGTGAAGAGAGAGACGGAGATGATTTTGCGTTGAAGCGATGCGCCGACTGGAGTTGTGCTTGTCAGTGGTTAAGCGGAACTGACGGAAATGTTTGTTTTGCTTTTGATGCTGTGATTTACTCTTAATATTCAGCAGGTAAAAATAAGAATAGCGTATTAATTATTACCGCTGTTATTAAAAACTTTTCTTTTATTTAATTTAAACAATAATTACCTATAATACGCACACTTTTCGTATAATATTGAAACAAACACGTCTTCTACTATTTAACTTCTCACCTTCAACCCCCGAAAACCCCATCAAGCCCCACTAATCCTTCTCGACACCTCCCCCACGTATTATTTCGCATTCAGCACATCGCATTCCCCCCTAAAAAAACGCCACCGAAAGAAACAGGTACGCCGCACTGACTCAGCGGTCCGTCGGCCCAATAAATCCCGCTAATAATGACACGCCGGGAAATTAGGGTCGGCGCGATCGTCATTACGGTCCACTGAGGGAGTTGTCGCCTCCGCGCCGCGCACGTATAATGACTGGTCTCTCGTGCCGACTGGAAATGAGCCACCGCAGCGCATGGATATCATTTTCTTGGATCTCAAGGTTCTCGAGAAAAAAAGAGGGAGGAGGAGATACGGGTTGATTTGGATGTCGGAGGTGTTTGAGTGAGATTCTTGGCGAAGGTCGTGTGTATAGTGATGGGGGAGGTGATGAGCGAAGTAAGTGGTCGGTACGCTTGGTATAATTGATACTTTTAGGTGGCATTTGTGTTTATAGCGTGGCGCGGTATTTTCATTTGCTCGTGTTTATTAGAGGAGATATCAACAGAATCTAATATTGCACAGTTTATTAACAATGTACATGTAAACTATCCTTAATTTTATTAATTAAATTTTATTAATTATGCAATAAAGAATGTCATTCATATATTTTTAGGATCTCGACCTGTTATTATACATTCACTAATTAACTATGAAAGCTTTTATAAATTTACGTTTCTACAAAGCCAATGCGTTATTTGTTTGAAATCATGTTACTCTTTCATATTGAGTATCTGACACATAAATTACAAAAAAATTTTCAACTATTGTTTCTGACATGAACCTCAACAACAAACTACTAATTTTTCGGCTCTTACCATACGCCTGCTCTTTTCTCCGCTACCCAAATCCTACACCTGTCTCAAATTACTAGGCCTCTTCCTCCGATAAAGTTATCCACCTAGGCGCCACTTGCAATCAACCACGCCGCATTCCTTTCTCACTCAAAAATCCCCTTCCCTCGTCCTCTCTCTTTCTGGGTCACCAACTATTCCAAGAATAAGGAAAATCGCCGCGACCGGCGCGCTCGCAATAGTTCCCCGATGCAATTACAGTTCGTCCTCTCCCTCTTTGCCCCGCAACCGACCAGCTCGATTCGATCGCCCGTGAGAGTGACAATTGCCCGTAACGATGAGGCTCGCAGCGCGGGGGCGTTTTGACGCGCGCGCCCCGGAAATTCGCGTCCCGATGCCCCCGCGTGCGAATTTTCGGCTGTGATTTCGCGGTAGGCGTCAATTGTTCCCCCCCTTCCCTCTCCACACGTGTGTGGGTGTGTATTGGAGGGTAGATGGTCAGGTTTTGTGTGACGCGCGTATGGTAATGAGAGCTGGGAATTGCGTGGGCTAATGGTGGTAGCGAAGGAAATTCAACGGTATTTGAATTTCGCGGGGCGAGGCCGGTTGTGATGTGAAACGGAGTGGATTTGGCACGGTTTTGCGCGGACGAAGGGATAAAAATTTGAGGTGTGAAACACGCATATTTTTTTTTATTGAAAAATGGATCAATGTTGAATTGAATGAAGAAGAGGTGAATGGGATAATGAAAAGCTATTGTTATAAATATTTGATTGACTGAATTGATGGGTTGAATTAGTAAAGCACGTTTTGCTTGTGCTGGATGGAAACTAATATATTAAGCTTCCAAGTTGATGAAAAATTGATAAAGCTTTAAATTATGTGCTTCTAGATTGTACCCTACATAGCAAAAAGATTCATTATTAAGATATAATTATAAGATATAATCTACGTTATTAGCAGCAATAATAAGCATCATTAATCGAAATCCGTTTAACCCAACGTTTCCAAAAACCAAAAAATAGGACAAAAAAACTACTTCCCCGATCTCCTTTAATCCCCAATAATCTATTCACTGTAATTGAATTCGCCGCCCACTACTATAGCCCATCATAAAAACGACCAAATCAATCGGGTTCTCTCCCATCGCAAAAGTAATTATTCCCGATCCCTCGGAAATTTTAAAATCCCACGACGTGACGCCGGCAATTAGCGCCGAGATGAGAGAGAAAAAACGACAATTCTCCTCGGGCAACACGTGGCTCGTTTCTCCGACTTCGCTCGGCCGCTCTTTTATCGCATTATCCCGATCACGATCGAGCCTGCGGATCGTCTTTCTTCGTAGTAGTAGTAGGAGGGAAAAATTGGAAAAGTTCGATGATACGTGTCGGACGATATTACTTCTGCGAGAAGCGCGCGCTCGTGGAAGGGGAAATTTAAATGGACCGACCGATCGGCGAAATTGCTCGGGCTGATTCTCCTGATTCCTTGAGTTATGGGGCATGGCTTCGAAGTTATTTCTATTATTCTGAGTTATCGCGGGTCTGAGTATTGAGCAGGGGTTGATGGTATTAGGGAATGTAATGGAAGGGTTATCCTATGATGTCTTAAAAAATAATTAATCTATTATTGGGTAGTAGCAAATTGGCTATTACTAAAATTAACTTTATTTTATTTAATAATAAGTTATTATACGTTATTTTAATTAACAAAATTATATCTTTATTTTAGTAATTAAATAATAATGTAATTTTTTTTTTTTAGAAAAGTTTAGATCAAAACCATAGTGTAATGAGAAGAATTTAACATCGCTAAACTGAGTTTGAATTAACACTTCTCAAAAAACAAAGTATCATACTTTATACATCCTGTCCAATAATTAATTGTCCTCAATTCAAAAGAATTTTTTCTCCCCGTGAAAAACGTGCCATAAACGACAGCAGTCGCAATAACGCGTTTCACTTCACTACTGACTCCATCTCCAATATGGAGCGACTTCCATCCCGATGAAATCGCGCATAATTAAAATTGATCTTGATTTCTACTTCGCCGCGCCCACTTACAAAATTAACCCTCCCTCTTATACAATTTTCATCCCGGCGTTCGCTGTCGCGATAACCATCCTCACGCGCTACTACCTACGCGCGGCATATCGGCACTAAAACCGGTTCGCCATCTCTCTCTCGACAGCAGCAACACTTTTACGACGCTCATAAAACCCTGATTGAACTCCCTTCAATACCGAGCAAAAAAGAATTTTATTAATTTTCCATTTTCGATCGCCCGGACGAATACATTTCGCGGCGCCTCGCTAAAACTCTTGTCTCTCTCTCTCTCTCTCTTCCTTTCTCTCTTATATACGCTGTCTGAGGAATGTGGGCGGTCGTGGGAACGTCGCCTGCGCAGCATCAAACACAGCCGCCGCTGCTTCCTGTGTCCCCGCCGCTCTATACTTGGCTTTTCCATGATGGTGGCGGCTCGCTTTTTCGAAGGTATATATATGCGGTTTCTGGGATTTCAAGAGGCAAAAGGTGCGGGAGGTGTGCGGCGCGGCGAATCGTTTTTTCTCGTTACCGAGAGGCGCAGATGGGGAGTTACGATGAGGTGGGGTTTAAAGGAGCGAGGTTGTAAATAGTCCATTCGCGGAGAGTGCTTCTTTTTTTCGGAAACTCGAATGGCGAGGTGAGAATGTTGTAATGGAAAAATATGAAGATTTCTGAATACTGATTGATCGAGTACACCACTTTTTTCATTTTTAAAAATAATAGATATTCGTTATTCAAATTAAAATACGAACGCCGAACCCAGTAAACTGAAATAAAATGAAATTTACAACAATACGAGAAAGTTTGTTATTTTTAAGAAACGAGCCGATGGTTACTACACGGCAACCCATATTTTATAATAAATTATTCGAATAAATAAAACGCACGTTTTCAGCCATATCACAGCCGCGCAACAATTAATTTACCTTCAACAATTCGCAACAACCCAATCCAATCTATATTTCTCTCACTTCCGAGCAAAAAAACCTCCCAATTAAACCGCCAAAAATGTACACGACCTCGGCCAGCTTTTTTTCTCCCACACCTTTTAATTCCCCGGCAAAAGTCATATACTCACGCGACGCGTACATATACAGATCGATCGCCGGCATCTGATAAAGCCGCCTCCGCGCGCGAGTATAGCTTTACATATACGCGTACTGACGAGACCTTCGTCGGGTTCGAGGCCGAGAAATAATTACACGCGAATCGATGATTACGTCAATTAAGTCTCGCCCTCCGCTTTTCAAACGCAGTGGAGATGACAGCGGTGTATACGCAGTTTATATACACACACGCACACACGCATACTTTTCTATCGAGTTATAGGTCAGCAACGCCGGAGATATTGTTTTCGCCGCGCGCTGTCAGCTCGGTATATGTGTATAATATGTGTATAGATATATAATGCGCGCCGAATGCTCGTTATTTTAACACTCGAGCGGGCAGAATATTTCGCGGCGCGGCTGTCGTGTGCAGCAGCTCGTCGAAAAGAACAGCGCACGCACTCCCTCACGATAACACGTGAATTATCCGATCCGGAATATGTATATACACATGCCAGCAAAATATCTATCTATATTATCTACGATGGTAGGTATAAAACTGATCGAGTCGATGACCAAAACGCGAATAGTAATTGCGCAACGACGTGTGTGTGTGTGGCCTCGCGCGTAACCTGTTGGCAGGCGCTTAATCGATGAACAATGGGTGCATGAACTCACGGGTTGAAGAGAAAGAGAGAAAGGCTCGTCGCCAGGGTCGCACGAAAGAGATCCGCGTCAATTTCGATTATCTGCGGGACGCCGGCGACTCCTTTCTTCCGTCGTGCAGTATATATGTGTCGTGGAAGAGGAGAGATGCGGTACTGATTGAGGTTTATGAGGTTTTGATTGGTTTGGCGCGCGGAGAGAGAGACGACGAGACACGATCGAGTGCATCGCATCGCGAAGTAGTATATTGTATTGAGGGCTTCGTCAAGTTGTAATTTTGTATGATAGAGGGGGATATATCGGATGCTTCCGAGAATTTCTAATTTGTATCAACGACTTGATGAAAGTTTGAAGTTTATTGCTTCGTGCTGTAAAGTGGAGAGGATTTGAACGTGTAATGAAGCTCTTTTTCTGAATTGCAATTAAACATCGGTTGCTTTAATAATACATACTTTACGTTAATTCAAGGAATCACAACTAAATTATTCTATTGATATGATTTCAAATCCAAGTAGTATAAGCTCTCAATCTCGTTGATTTTCGATCTTTAATTTCCAAACACGAGAATTCTGACGAATATAGGCCACGGAAAACCGAAAAACAAAGAAAATCGAATAAAAAAACCAGCTGCGACCTATACACATACAAACAGCGAGAAACCACACTGGACTTTTTACCGTAACAGCTCGCGTGTATATATCCACAGTATACCCACCGCTTAATTTACGAAGCGCGACCCGCGCTCCTCATTGTCCCATCCGCTTCTCTCGCGCGCCAAGTCCTCGAAAAAGGGCAGAAAAAAAGAAGCAGCAGCCGCAGTAGTAACACTGTGTGCGCGCCCACCGAACTCAAAAAACAAAGAGAGAAAAATCGGGAACAGCGCGTTCTCGTTTCCACGCGCGCGGCGTCTTCTCTCGTAAATTCACCTGCCGCGATTCGTTCGCTTCTTTTTAGCTCTCCTCTCGCTTTGTAGTATCGATTATCCTCGCGAATTATACGGCTGGATTCGGGCGAGATGTTTCGCTATGGGAACGATGTTTGTTCGGAGCTAAATATGGGGTTTTTTTAGATGATTGCGTAATCGATGAGAGATAAAAGAGTGACGCGAGTGTGACGAACACGGAGAAATTGTTTTTTGGGGGAGAAAAATCGATCGGTTATGGTTGGTTTTCGACGGAGGTGTGTGCATGCGGGTTGGACTACTTGTTTGGACACGGGCTTTTAGAGGCTAAACAGCTTGATTAGAAGAAAGTGGAGGATGATAGTCGGGAATTAAGGAAGGGATTGATGGGTGTTTTTTCACTTTCGATCCACTTTGTTTTTTTATTATTTTAGAGAAGTAAATTTAGATGTTTTATTCACAGCTGTTACAGTTATATATGTTCATATCTACACAGCTGTAATATCAATAATATATACCCACAGCTGTAATACCAATAATTTAAATATATTAAAATAAATATCACGTACAAAAGTTATAAAAAAAGCTCATAAAAGTTTATAACAATAAATTCCACCATAATACCAATTCCGGAAAAATAGATTACCAAACGCGGCACGTTCATTTACATCTACCTCGTAAAATCCATTCGCTTAAAACGAACGACAGCAGCCAACATTAACACCTCAATCTTACACACACATACGAGCGCGCGCTCATAAAAAACATAATCCCGCATACATTTCTACCCTCCCCTCGGCGTCTCACCTTCACAAACAAGGAAACGCGCTCGGCAATAATAAAAAAATCGCTGAGCTCTCGCTAAGGTCGAAGTAACTTCCCGTAACGAGCAAAAAGCAGCGCGCATACGTTCACGGCGAGCGAGTCGAAAGTAGGTATACACACGCACGCGAGCCGACGCAATTAGTGCCGTCGATCACGCAATTTCGGTATCATCGTTACGTGCCTACGACGACGTTCATGTGTATGCGTGTATAGACAGGGTAGGTAGTGGGAAGGAAGGTGGTTTTTTTATAGGAGGGAGAGAGTAATCGCGGCGACGATTTTCAGGTTTAATTAAGTCGCGTACGCGCGAGCTTGGCGACCAGACAAAGGAGTTTAAATGAGACTTTTTGCGCGCGGCCTTGTGGGGAATTTTTTTGATTCCGTGCCTTTTTTGCTAATAAAATTGTAATTAAAAGAAAAAAATTATATTACTTCGGATGCATTTAATTTTGTTATATTTCTTTATGGAGGTAAAGTACTTTTGGCAAACTGGATTAATATCGAGGTTATAGACGCAGAGCCACTATGTTTTTACTTTTTTATTTTATACGCTGTCTTGGTTACCTTTTTTTACACGACTATAATTTTTATCACCTATTACAGTAGAATAAAGAATGCTCTTATGCACAAGAAACAAAGAAAAAAAGTATATTCATCTATTTAACTTTCCAATAACGCTCCTCTCTACTTTACCCCCCACCCTACAATTTTGTTTTAAAACCCCATTTCTTTCGCAAACTTAATAAATTAGCTGGAATATATAACACGTCCAAAACAGACGTTGAAAATCATCCGAGTATTCCTCTAATTTGTTTTCTCCCTGTACACTCGATACTCCCTCTCAGCGTCTCAGAAAATTCGCCTCCCGTTACAGGCGTGTTCCAAGAACCGCGCCACGAACCTAAGTAGCATCGCGCGGGTGGAGGAAGAAAAGCGCGCTTCGTGCTCGAACGAGCCGAGAATGTTAGATCAATACGCAGCGTCGGCGGTTAGCATTATGGTAATGAGACTGCCGGGACGAATACACAGAGACGGCAACGTTACCGTTCAAATTCCCCCCTTCTGGTAATTTTATAAGATACAAGAGAGTGCATCCCGCAGTCGAACCATTTTTACCTCGTTAACTGCCGCATGCAAAGTGCGCGCAATTTCCCATCACTATAATAGATACATATACAGCAGCAGCAGTAAGAACAAAAAAGCTCCTACGGAGAGGGAAATTGCATCAGCGATCAACTCTTTAGCGCTAAAAGCCATAGCGTAACGTGCGCGACAAAGATTCTCGCGTCGATCGATGCGGAAGAAGCCCGGCAAACGAAGTTGCGCGCGGATGCTGCTGCTGCGAATCCCATTACCTATACGCGACGTAGACAACGACGGGGTTGTAAGTAAGTCTCTTGGTTCCGTGGGATCGGCGATGGCAGTTGCGTCTGACGCGTGGTTTTGAAGGGTTCTTCGGAGAAACGGTCGCTGCTGTATAGTGTCTTTGATGCGTGAGACGGAGGGATGAGGACGCGATTGAACGGAGTGGAAGAGGCGAAGGTGGAGATGGAGCATGGCTGGTAGAAGAAATGTGCGTAAGGTTTTGAAATTAGTTTCGTGTAGGTAGATGGGAATAGTTTGGAGAAAAAAGGGAGTAGCGTTGTGGGGTAGGCTAAGTAGTTTGTTGTCTTCTACAATCTTTAATATTGGGATTAGTGATTCATTTGTGAAATTGTAACTGTAGTCAGTTAAAAATAAAAGAATCGATTAAGGACGTATCACTTTAGTATATAGTGACGATTTATTTCATAATCTACAAGTATAACTTTCATTTTCCCTAATAAATAGTGTACACATAGGCTATTGAATTGGACATATTGACGTTCACAAGCTATATACCCCTTGCTCTTTCAATCAATCGGATTGATGCTCAATGAATTTATAAATCCATTCGCAATTTTCAGCTCAATAAACGCCTTATAACTACTCAATTTTGTTCCTTTCCACATATTTTCATAGAGTAATTACAAAACACTGCATACCTTTCCATCCCCAACCCTCACTAAACAATACATCGGAATTTTATCAAATAACCTTCAGTCGCAACAGTTAATAATTTCCATTGAGCTACGCGCTCCTTACTCTTTTCTCCTCCGCCGGTCCCCTTCTGTTATACATAATGAAATTCCTTTCCTCCCGGGCCCGCGCGAGCGCGGAAAGTCTCTGCCGTCGACGGGTTAATTAAACTAGCCAAATTGGCCTGTCAGCGTGGCCGCCGGTGCAGCGGCGACAGTTCGTTCCGTTCGTTCATTCGCAAGCGCCGCTTTTATATATAGAATGCGTGTACTTCCCGTCGTGACGGTGTTTTGCGCACGGATCGATTTTTGAGTAGTTATAATGTGGGGCGGTTTTCTATAGGTCGTATGTAATACTGGGATACAAGTGGTTTCTTGTCGAGTATATACCCACTATACATCTGCTATAGATTAAAATGAACGTTTTTACCGTTAAATATATATAACTTCTTGATTTTACATATAAGTGTTTTTTACAAGATAATCTATATATTAGCCGATAACCAATGATTTCGTACAGATCTATACACTTTTATCCACAAACAATCATAAAATCTTGACGAAAACCATTATACACAACAACTACGTAAGCCCATTTCCCCTTTCCACGTCCACCCCCGGCCTCGCTTAAGCTCCTCAAACATCTCAATCGACTGACCTCATCCTCTCATTCTCCTCCGCAGCTCTTCAAGACAAAAGACGAAACTTTTATCGGCTCCTACACATACACACTCGACAGCAGCGCCCTGTCTCTCTCCTCAACAAGTAGGAAACAGCTTCTCGTGTCATCGATCCCACCCCCTCTATATACCTCCTCCGCATACCCAGCCATCCGACAAGAAAGCCAGTCGTCGTCCTCTCTCTCTCTCTCGGCTCGTGTCACACATGTGTAACACGCTGCAACGGCGAGCGTCCGATTGCGCGTTTCTATGGCAACGGGCGCGCGCGTGTATTATACACGCGACTGCTCGCTCTGCTGCTACAGTGTTCAATAAGCCCTGAATTATGAGTTAGTCCGCGCAGGCCGCACCTATATGTCGCGTAGGTGTGCGCGCGCTCTATAGCTAAGTATAATATTATAAACGTGTCTCTTTCTCTCTCTTGAGTTTTAAGGAACCGAATTGAATGGGCAGTTATACGAAGGAGCTTTTTTATTCTTCTTTAGAGAAACAGAGGGTTAATATGGCGACGGGGACAAATTTGAATTTGCTACGGTGGCTGTGTCGTCGAGCGTTCTGAATAAGTCATGGAGAAGTGAGAGGAGGGTCGGAGTTCGCGTACAGCGTGTCGCAATATTCCGGGCACGACTTGCTCTCTCTCTCTCTCTCTCTCTACTGTGTATCTATATATATAGGGATCTAATGGAGTCTAGACGGATACACGCGAACGATATTGTTTACGACTTTATTCGAGGCGATGGCGATATAGGTCTGATAAGCGGATTTAATCGGGGATTTCGCGGTCTGCGGCTGAATTTATTGGAGGGGTTCTGCAATTCCGAGAGAATTCAGATTTTTTTGTTTCTTCATTCAATAGGCGAACGTTGAAAGTCGTACGAAAACGATGGTAAAATGCGATAATATAGTTGCAGAAAGACATGTAAATAAAAGAGGTGCGATTCAATTTTTCGAAAAATTCCTACAAAGCACGCGTCGTGTACGTCTGGCGCATATTTGCGTATAACTACAATGTCCCTCATACACAAAAGCCATACCAACCATCGTTCACCTCAAAGCCAAATCAAGCCATCCCCATGTGAGTACACTCACTCATCCAGACGCTTGGTAATTAATTGTTAGAGACGAGCGCGCGACGCGTCAACTCGACCTCAAAGCGCAACTTGAAATTCCCGCGAGACTCTCGCCGCATCAATCATATACAACGCGCGCGCGTACACGTTGAAAAGGAACAGCGCGGTCCCCGTTTGTCCGTAAAATCGACGGAGTCAAAAGAGCCGCAGTAGGAGTACGCGACTTTTCTATGCTCGCGGAAGCTTAATTGAATGGCTCGAACTTGCAAGCGCGCATATGAAATCCCGGACGAGAGAGTAAGAGAAAGACGAAGTTCCGTGCAGCGCGCGCGCCTTTGTGCGTGTACATATAGTTACTTCGCCGGGGATGGATTATGTTTCGAAGTATGGCAGCGCAGGAAGGAAAATGAGAGAGGGTGGAGGAACGAGGTTGAAAGGGAATAAAGACGGGAGGAAGGGAAAAGATGACAGACTAGGTAGTCGCGAGAGAGCAAAAGTTCGGCCTTTGAGAGGGGTAAAATCGATTTGGTGTATACAGAGGTCGTTCGAACGTGACACGTAAGAGGTGGATATATTTTTTGAGGGAGGAAGTTCGGGTTATCTTAATGTCGCGTGTCTGGTGTGTAAAGGCTGCGGGGAAGTTTTTTTATCGTGCGAGTATAAGGCTTGAAAAGTGAAAAAAAGTATAAGGTGATGTAAGGGAGGGTATATTCAAATTTAATGTCGGTGCTTTGCACGATAGCCAATCGTGCTCGAATTTCAAGCTCACCAAGGTTTTAGTAACCCAAAATTATTAAATCGCACTGACGTTCGTGTAAATAACACCCCTAGGTTAATAAATAAATAAACAACTCAATCGATAACAATCTATGTATAACATAATAGCCAAATAAATCATCACTATCGCATCGCATGATCCCATCACCAGAAACAACCTTGGAATAAAACAGTCCCCTCCCCCGGCGTTATCAACGCGACAAACTCAGCCTACATTCTAATCTAAACTTCGGAAAACAACGCTAATAAAACAAAACATCCTCATAACCAAAACTCCTAGCATACCGCGAAACTCCCCTAATTAATCGCATCCTCTTCCGCCGAACAAAAGCCATTTGTCGGAACGGCGCACACCTCTTATCTCGCATGTGCGACTCGATTTCCCTATACTACGCCCTCCGGCGTATAGCGACGTCCTACGAAAAAGAAGGTAAAGTTCGATACACTCGCGTCGTCGACAAAAGACGAAATCCCTCGAGTTTTCGAAACATCTCCGCAGCTTTTTATTTTCTTCACTATATATACTTGCGATGCTGCTGCGTTGTTCCCAACGGTGTCGTTCTTACGTACACGGTGACTTTCGGGAGAAGGGAAAATTGAGTTTAGTTATAATAAACGCCGAAACTATAATGGTATATCGGGCGATCGAATAAACTTGCGTAAGTTTATTAAGACCTGAAAACGCAATGAAACGTATAACGGGTATACAATATACCCGGCGCTGATAAGGCGCGTGTAGCGAGGGCTTTTTATAGCGCATTCAATGCACAGTCGGTTAGCTAGCACAGAAGTAATACTATAGTATGTGGAGCAGCACGCACAATAATACTTGCTATTTCCACATTATCTAATTCCAATATTATATTGTCCGCGTTTGCTCTTTCATTATAACGCGGCTCGCGCGAGGGAAACTTTCCATTGAAATGCGTAACGTCGAGAGGCGGAAAGCAAAAGTGAAATCCTTCGGCGACGCTGCATTATATATATATATAGCTATTCATGATGTTTACTGTAATTTCAAACAATGCCCCGTTACGCTGCTGTTGTTTATTGTATATTCGATTTCATTTTCGTAAATATTGAGTTTTTATACTTGTTAATGGAATGGGTATTTGCGTTGGTATGTGTACATGTAGCTTTTGCTGCTATTGGTCTTTGGGATTAAGAATGGAAATAATGGTTGAAAATATAATTAGGTCAGTCCAGTTTTCATACACTTCGTGTTTGCGTTTGTAGTGCATAATCTAAACTTGAACTCAGTAAAGTGCGAAATGTCATTTTAACGATAACAAGAGAATTCATCTTTCTGGCAACAATAATTTTTTCTTTAAATCCACTCGAAAAATCTTAACACAGCCACATCAAAAAAATCTAACACTAAATCAAAATCTTAAATCCACATCAAAAACACTTAACACTAAAAAAAGTATATGTTATACCACGTCCAGATTCAATTCCCTCTATCTCATTAACTACAATCTGTCATCAATCCCACTCTCTCCAGCCTTCCCCTCCACTCTCGCACATTACAAATCAACCCCAACTGCACCCTTCCGAACAATAGCCTCTTCCTCTCTCTCCGTCGCCTTCCTTCTTCTCATCCATCAGCAACAAGTCTCTCCCTCTCTCTCTCTCCCTTTTTGCGCCCTTGGCAGCGCTGCAGCAGCAGCAGCGGCTTTTTGCTCGCGCGCGCCGATCATACGCCGGGGGAGAAAGAGAGCAGCAGCAACAAGTCCTGGGAAGGGGAGCCGTGCCAAGGAAACGCGCGGCTGCTTCTCTGATTGAGACGATTGCCAGGGGGTGAGAGAACGAGTTTTATCTGGAGGAGACGCGCTGGAGCTCAGATTGCCGCTGGAGTGGAAGTTGAATTAGAGGTGTAATTCATGCGTGCTGGGTTGTGGTGATGAAGGTTATGGTAGTGGGTGGAGAAAGGGTTTTTATAAAAATTGATGTGTATTAGAAACGTATGCAAATTTGAAAAAAAAAGTTTATATAGATTATAGTGAAATGAGATATTTTTGAGGTAATTAAAAAGAAATAATTGGGGTATGTCTTGAAACTAGAACGAATATAAAATCTATTCGTTATAATTAAATCAATGGTTTAATAAAGTGTTTTTTATGCAAACATTTTTATTATTTTAGATCTAGTGAATATATTTGTTATTGATTAGTTTGTATCTCGATATGCGAGACATGAATTGTTCATTAAATTTTACTAGAATTATAGAAAATTTAAAGAATCTACTCGACATTAAACAACCTTATATTATGTTATCAAAACTTTTTCTTAGTCATATAGATAACAAAAAGATGTGTATTACTTTATATTCGTTTCATCTTTATCTCATTTATCTATATAACTGCCCAAAAATTCACTTACCCATATAAACAAACTACTATCGGGAAACACATCAAACTATTTAAAATAATCATCCAACCTCCACACCCACCACCACCACTGCTGATTTCATAATCACATCCAGCCCCATAAATCAAATTTAATTATTTCTCCACCCAAATCGCCATTATCATAATTGAAAGATTGAGTTCTCTCTCCTCCGATTGAGAATTATTGCACTCTAAATTTTTTATAGCCAAGAGAATCGATCCCCCGCCCACCCCTACCTCACGGTTACGGCGGGGGTAAAATACGACCAGTAAAAGGGATATTCTCGTGCGCGCGCAACTCGTCGTATTTTCACTTCAAAACAATGAAGTCGCAGCTCGACTTTCGGCGAGCGGATTTTCCCCGAGCCATTGTTCCGGGTATAATTGCAACAAATGATAAGGCCGCCAATTATTATCGGTGAAAAAAATCCGGCTTTCTAGTTTCTCTTTCCGTAAGTTTAGTGGGGTTATCGCGATAGTACAGTATGTTTTTGCGTTGTTCTCATGCACTGGGATTATATGATGGGAAATTTTTAAGTATACATAATCACCCGGAATGATTAGACATTGTAATAAAGTAAATAATTACTTTTACTCACTTAAATGAAGCACGTTTTATGGCTACCTATAATTATTGATAACTTCATTTATACCCTTATCTTACAAGCTATCGTTTTTATAAGCGAATTAAAATAAAATAATATTTCTTACGCAAATCGTATAATAAAATAATTTACAATTAATCACCGATAAAAATGTACCTGTCCATAACAACAATACCAATCACTCGCTCAATATTTATCGTTGCTCTATTATTAAACAACTTATTACCTATTTCAATCATCATAATTATATTATTACGTTGTAACCCTCGTTTTTTCATTGTTTGTTCCAGGTGAGTAGCTGAAACAACAACACAAAAAAAAATGAACCAATCACGATGCCCCTTAACTTCCTAATTGGACTAATCGATCCATTCCACCCGGGTAATAAC
>UXGD01002489.1:0-25791 GCA_900474315.1 Torymus auratus | reverse complement strand
ACATTTTGTAAATTTCATTAGATTCCTGAAGAGGGTCATTAATAAAATGACCGAAACGTTGAAATAATTAAAAACTGAAGTCTTTTTTATCATCACCCACGTCCTAAAAAAACGCATCCACTGGTAGATTGGCCATTAAACTCAACATCACAAATTATCAACAAATACTATCATTAGCTTCAAATCAAACTCATTTTAATCAATTCAATAATACATAAAAAATGATGACTTCAGAGTTTGAGCGACTTCTTACTTTTTATATAACATCCAACATATTTACATACAAATAAACATGCTACAGATAAAAAACACTCAACTCTTATCCACCAAAAAAACCACACATCATTTCAACTAACACACACCAAAAAAAAAACCATCCCGTTCCTCGAATTAAAGAGAGAGCCACAGCGGCCGAAGTTCTCGGGAAAAACTCCAATTACAGAACCCCCCGGTGCACAGCCATATATATACGTAGACGACGCACACCCCCATGCACGGAGGTCAGATAAACGTAGGCGGAAAAAGGTCTATTAATTAACGGCGCGGTGGCCTCTGCGCGCGCCTTTTTTCGGGTTCGACAACCCGTGCGGGTCTCAGCGTGGGGGCGACGACGACGACGGCGGCGCTCTAATGCTTCTCGATCACACCACGTGGCGTGTTTGCGCGCGCGCGCGAAGGGAATCGACCGGTTGTACCTATAGTGGTGGTGGTGAAATGTCGCGGGAAGAGGTGGTGGTGGGTGATGATGGGTTGATAGGGGTGAAGAGAGAGGTATGGTTGAGAAGGTTGTGTGCATAGTGATGGGTTGTTTTAGATTTTATATAGAGGTTAGCAAGAGGGGGTAGATACCCTGGAAAATGTGATGCGCGGTTAGTTTTTCATATTCAACTATTTGAGAAGATTATGGTACGTTAGGAATTTCTTTTTTCATGGTGGCAGATGTGGGGTATAGTTAAGTGCATATTTATAAATATTTATTGTATATATTTATATAAATAAATTTATTTATCTTTTATATTTTTTGTGTGCTTATACAAGGATACAAAAAGATTTTGGGGGTAGAATCGATAGAATGGTCGTTAAGTTATCGTTGTTCGAATAAGATATATCTACTTTTATGGAAATCTTAAAAGTGTAGAATTTAATCGCCGAATACAAGCTGTGTCTACGGTGTAATACAACGTAAGTATATTGTGGTTTCATGTTAATATTTAAGCAATCTAGAGAAATAATAATTTAATTTATCCAATAATGAGATTTGAATAATAACTGACTCATAGTACATATACTAAAATGTTGGCCAATGATTAAAACTTGTTTTGACGAGCCCAACACTAATACTTTTGTACTCTTATTAGACTTGCTTCTCAACGTTTTTTTTTAAATTTTCACAAAAAAAAGTAAGCGCTAATAGCTTTACTATGTCAGTTGCACATAATTAACCACACTTCACACCTCAAACCGGAATAAATTAATATTCCGAGAAATCTTAAAATTTACACACAGATATATACGTTGCACCAGATTTGAAAAAAGCTACCCATACCTACTCTCAAATGTCAATAAAATTATTTATAATTAGATAATGGATGACACACGACGTTTTAAACGGAGCATAACGCGCGAGTAACCGTGATACTCAATTGTTTTAGGTCAAATCGAACTACCGTGCTTTTCTCTCTCATCCATCACCTCCTTTCGAATACTTAGCTTCTGACAAGGGCAAGAGGCTCGCTAAGGGAAAAACACAGAGGGGACCGTCATCGGAACTTATATATATATACGCATGTCAACCGGTGACTTATGGAACTCCCCATATGGTCACGTATTCTATTTCCGAGCGATTCATTTTCATCATTAACCTCCGCTCGGATTTTCCCAACCACCCACCAAGTTTGAATAATTCGAAATGAAAAAAAAACATGTTTTCCTCAGATCTCGTTTTCAAAAGTGTGAAACAAAATAGCGACGTCGATCGGGATACCGCGGGAACAAAAACATTTTAGCTAATTACAAATTCAGCAAAAACAGAGATTAGCATCCGAAAGGCTAGCCGAAATCCACAAAAAACAATGTATATAAAAATGATGCATCCGGTGTCGCTTGCTTACTCGGTCGCCACGTGAAGCTGCTTATAATATGCATTTTTAGCGAGATGTCACCAACACAGTTTCCGTCAGCGCGTCGCCCAGCGAACCGAGTAAACAGATTTTACATAGAGGCTGCGCGCGGAAAAAATACACGATATGCAAGCTCGCGTAAACAAGCGGCAAGAAACGCGGGAGTTTAGGTGTGACACGCCAATTTCGGCCGGTGGGAAGACTTATCCTTCTGTCGTCGCGTATTTGTGATTCCGTGAAATGTTACGTTGGAGAAGTGCGAGGTCGATGTGGAGTTATGAGAACAGTATAATAATACGAGTTATTGGAGTTCGATATAGAATGTAATTGGGATTTCGAGCAACTTGTGAATAAACTGTAGTAAATTGAGTGCACAGGTGTGAAAATTGAACGGTAGCGGTTAATAATAGTGCATCGACTATTTATGAATTTGAATTTGATGTATTTTTAGGAATAGATAAGAGAATTTTGACGAAATACCAGTTTACTCAAAATATAAACGATTTAATGCGAATAATGTAGTGTCGAAAATACAACGCAAGTATAACGAATAACTATTTTGAAAAACGAAGCCGTTTGGTAACCAATCCCTGTTATAAAATACTCATAAAACATTATAACAAGGGCGCGGAAACCTTATTGCCTATGAGGTTTCTTCACCCGGATTTATGGAATTTCATATCATAAGGTTCTATATGAGTATTTTACAACTGGGATGCGCTATTACAATAATAAACAGCAGTTTTATCATTTCACAGTACACTTACTAACGAATAAATTAACACAAATACACAATTACAGAACGAAACAAGACAGTTCAATGGGAATAAATCATCTTTACTGCACAATTCCAGAACCAAATGGCAATTATAATTGGAAATTCGCGCGTTTCCGCGTGCAAGCGCGCGCGAATGAAAAATTCATTCGGTTCGAAGTCCGCGCGTTTCTGCCTCCCCTTGTGATGCTACGTCAGATTGTGCGCATACTTTACGTTTTTATCGATGCATAACTGGATTAAAAAAAAAAAAAAAGAAACTACGAGCTTTGTCGATCGCCCGATAAAATGTAGTTCACTCGTGGCACACGTGTTGTCGTGTATCGAGTGTGCGTATAATTTGGTATGAGATCGACTTCTTTTTTACGAGAGTATATCTGCAGTTGTGTAGATTCTAAAAAATGTTAAATTTACAATGCAGTTTTCTGAGATATTACACTGTGAAATTTTATTTATGAGGATATAAATGTATCAGATAGCACAGGGCCTTAAACTCTCTATCGCTATATATGCGGGGAAGAAGGAACAGAGGGAATGTAAATACTGCCGTACCGGGAAAAGTAGTATATATATATTTTATTAAATGTTGTAAATTTTGTATACTTCTGCGCCTCCTCTCGAGTATTCCAAAGTATAAAATTTCATTTAGAAACTAAATGTCGCACGTGAGGTAAAAGTTATAACAAACGATGTTACTAAAAATGTACAGTTTTCATACCACCTGCGTTACTCGAGACCCTAAACATATAAACGTAATTTTCTAGATTTTTTTAGAAACAAAAATCCCATAAACAGATATGCAGGCAGACTTTTTAATGCGGAAAAACTTTGCTCGGCTGGCTCGATGTCGCGGAAACTGGTGACATATCCATGTCGACAAACAGCCGCGCGGCGAAAAAAAAACAAACACGTGGGGCAAGGAAAGAAGACAATGTCGTCCTAGCTCGAGTCAAATCGACCTACTCTCGTGTTTGCTATTGCGTATATATGTACAATGCACACGTGTGTCGCGTTGTTCCTTTTTGCCCGCGCTCTCTTTTTCCCCTGATGGGCGAAGCTCGACGTATACACTTTACTCTCGTTCTTCCCCGTCGTAATGGGGACATCGAGGTCGCGAAATTTTATTAAATTCGTGGCGAAGCTTTTCGTCTTTAGGATTATATACATTGCGGTTGTTCTGAAATGAATAGATATAAGAGATTTTAATTGTCGTAGTAAAATATTAATGGTACACAACTTTAACACATTTAATTGGGTAATTATGGAGCTAATGTTATAAAGCTATATAAAAATGATATAATGAAGGGGAAATGTTGTGGGCTTTAAAAATAATTTTATTAATCTTTTAAAAATTCATGTCGGCTATTTAACAATTACGAACAATATGAATTATAAACTAATTAGAGCTCATAAAAGGTTTCGTTTTGTTTGTAGATGCGTAATAATATACGCGTAGTAGCAAAAAATAATCATGTGGTTAAAGCGACTATAAAATCCCAACAATATATATAATTATACCGCACGCGATGTACAGATTCTTATTTATTTATATTAATTAATTACACACAGAGTAAAATGTTTTCTGCGTTCTGTCAAAACCGTACCTAAATTACATCAATATATAGTTCATCATATACTCTAAATATTTTCCACCCAAACCGCGCTTTTCAAACGCATAATCGTATAAAACTATACAACTAGGGCAAACTTACCAGAATGGAGGAGTATTAGCTCAAGGGCTGTTTTTTGGCCATCTCCTGTAAAAAAAAGGTAACCATTTTTTTCGATATTAAGGTTTTATTCGATAAAACGATCATCAATATAAAGACGAACGGATTCGATGTGATGTATAGATCCAATTTGGTTTGAACATGCTGATTAGGCTTTTACCAAAACCGTATTCCTCTTAAAAGTTAAAATAAGAACACTGAAATCAAAGCTTTCTGGGTCTCCCATACACATACCCAAACCAAGTTTGGCCCTACCACCAACCCAGATCCATTCGTCTTCGAACTAATCATACTTTATCAAATAAACCCTTAAATCAAAAAAAAAAATTGTTCACCTCCTTTTTACAGGTGGGCAAAATGTCATCCCTTCCTACTCCAAACTCCCTCACCTCTCACCCTAAAAATTCCTCTCCACTTTGCCCACATTCAACTACACAACCTACACAATTACCCCCACCCTGCTGTAAAATTTTCCCTCTTCGAAATCTCTAATAAACCGCCGCAATTCCTCTCATCACCCTTCCGCAACCATCCTCAGAGAAATCCAGCCCATCGCGCGCGCGCGCGCAGGACAACGCCGCACCACCCCCGAAGTGAGGGCGGTGGCAGTGGCGGCGTCGCAGGGCGCGGCTCAATCAATTAGACGTCGGCCGTATATATATACGCGGGTGCGCCCCGCCGCGATGGCAACACACATAGCGGCGAGAAAAGAGATTACATTATAGGTATAGGTAGCATGTATTGAGAGACTCGCCCTACCTCGCTCTCTACATATACGTCAGTGCAGTACGTATGTATGTATATATTTGTGGTGTACGGAGGGTGGATATATAGGAACAGGAGAGAGGCTCGCGCGTGCGCGCTCGGGAGAAGGTTATTGCGCGAGCGAGGGAGCAGCAGCAGCAGATCGAACGCGGTGTACTTTCACGTCGGGGGTGTGCTTGCGCAGGTACGTTTGTGTGTATATATATAAGTATCCTTTTTTTTATCGTTGTTGTTGTTATTGTTGTTGGTGATGTGGGGATAGAGGGGTTACTTCGAGATGAGCGGGCGATGGTCGCATGATGGTGAATCGATTTACGTTCGATTACGTCGCGATCTTACTTGTTTAATATATATAGGTTAATGTTGCGCGGTTCCCTTTTCGAGGTCACATGCACGCGCGAGTTGTATATATATAGTTGTCTAATGGAAGGTATAAGCCGGGCACTGAATAAGTTAAGGGCTGCGGTGTAAACAATCGGATCGTATACGTATATATAAAGGGTATTTATATACATACAGTCGCGGCCTTGGTGTAATAATTTGCAGGTATCGCGACGACCGCAGGTGTGCAATTTGTCGTCATCGTATATGGCGCTCCAATTTCTCGTGTCTATGATACCACTTTGATGAGCCATACTATCATAGATTTTTTTATACATACACACATTCGTCTGTATATATAACTTTAGTAGAGATATTCGCTCGTTTGGTACTATATCGTGTAGTAGCCTTGAGGCCTCGATTAAAGTCGCAATATTGTTTAGATTTACACAGTTAATAGGAAGGTATAATAAATTTATGTTTTTAGTTACAGTTGTGGCCCGCTTTGGAGCACGCTTTGAACTTGACACGGAAAAGGTCTATCTTATTTTCGGAACCAAACCGACCAATAACAACACAAGCGAGTGTCGAAACTACTACTAAGAAATTAGACCTCTCGAAAATATATAACCGAGACGAAGATGACGGTAACGACGGAGCTGAAGGAAATCAAGGAGATGCTGCGGAAAATAATCAAGGATATGACGAAAATCCGCCAGACGCAGAAACAGATGAAGGACGAGATGTACGAGGTGAAGGATGACCTAAGACGGTTCCGGGAGCTTTGGAAGAAGGAGAAAGCCGAGATCGAAAGCAGACTGCAGAAGTTGGAGGAGGATAAAGTGAAGCGGGAGCTGATGCAGCGACTGGTGCGGTTCGAGAAAATGGGCGAAGCGATCGAGGCGAAGGAAGCAAAGAGTAACAGTAACATCAACAAGGAGTGGCCGATGATAATGCCGAGGGCGGAAGGCCCCGGTGAGATACAGAAACGCATCGAGAGCATCGCGCAGAAGGAACGTATGAATAGCCGCGAGAATAGCACTACTACTGTTAATATAGAGTACAAGAAGCTACGTATTAATAACGAGAAGAATGTGATACTCAAGGACGGACAGAGGTTTATCAAGCAGCTCTTTGGCGGTGGTAAAACTGATTTGTAAGCGATGGATGCGGATGGGGGGGAGAGCTTTTTAGGAAATCGAAATGCACGCGCGCGCACACACGAGGGGGAACTATATTTTATGTATACATAAGTGCTCTTATGAAATATACGGAGGATCAAACTGTACTTACGACGAGCAACGGATAGACTGCACAAAAATGCCTTATATATACCAAATTATATAATTATGTGTATATGTATATTATAAATATATATGTCTGCTATATGCGATTGTTTTGTTTATGATTGATATATAATACACGGTGTAAATATAATATATTGTTTTAAAGCATTCCGAATAATAATAAAGTAATATATAAATATTTAAGAAAATATTTTGGCTTGTATTTTTCTTTCCTAATATATAATTAGTCGAGTTTAGAAAATATTCAAGTTATTAAGTTCAGCGATTCTTGAGGCAGTGGTTAATTTAATTATAATATGACGCATCGTAATTAATGTCAAACTAAAAGTAGGTTACAAACATATTTAGAGTTTGAAATACATTTTCAGTTTTATTTCTCGCTACTTAACAGTTGATGATCCATACCCTTATATATATTCTTTCTTCGAAATTCAAGATTCGCGATAACCGCATACACACACATACATATACACGAGAACACACGTACATCATCGGACAACGCCCTTCATTCACTTACCGCTCTGTAATAGTCACCTATACGCACACACGCGAGTGCGCACACGCGCCTCTTTCGTCGCTGATAAAGACGCCCGGGGACATTAATTTATACCTGCAGCAGTCCGCGCGCTTCGGTCGTTCACTCCTTCGTCCAGCACACGCGCACGCTTAAAAGCTCTCTTAAAAGCGCCAAGTGTATAAAAAGCTCGTAACCGAATCTTTCTCTCATGCCTTGTATATACGCGAGATTAATCAAGCTCCCCTTTTTTGGGCGAGCATTTAAACGCCCGTCTCTTTATTTTTTTTTAGGAATTAAAAGGGAGATGAGGAGGAGGGATACAATGGGGTGTTGTTTCTTTGGCTTACGGTGAACCGATTGAGTTGTGGTTAAGCGAGGGGAAGATGATGGCTGTATATAGCTGTCGATCATACTTTAATCAGTACTTTGTGCGCGGGTGTGTGTGTGCACCACGGGGAAACATTAGCGTAATGAGCCTTGGGATGGATGATACGCCTATGCTGAATTATAGTTAATATGGGTAGGCGTATGTGTAATGGGATCCGCGGTGCGGATAATGGGGTCGTCGCGTTATCGGGAATGGTGAGACTTGATATTTAATTGGGATTTTATATAAGTTTGTTTGTCAAACTCGATTTGGGAAGAGGTTTTATTTGCGTATAATTTTATCAGCTGTATTATAGTGACATTCGTACATAGAGCTAAACATATTAAATGTTAGTAAACATTGGTCTTACTTAACCCACTGCTTTTCGTTTAAAAGTTAGTAGATTTCATTTTAAATGAAGAAGATTTCGGTGGCAATTCCAGGAATAACCACATATCTTCACTTTTCATGATTTCGAGTAAATCGAGTTTGTATAGTTTCACATCGGTGGTTAAATCAAGATAAATGAAATTAAATGCAACACTGCATACATGAATAACTTTTTTTTTCTTCATTATTCTCGAATAATTTAATAATCAATATACTATCATACTAGCAGCGCCAATGAACGTGTCTATTGACTGTGTAAAGGCGACTATGGTATGCATTGTTGATATATGCCGCTACTGGCTACAGAAATTGCATTAAAGCGTATCTAAATATAGTTATATAGTTTATTCCGAAAATATTTAATTGAAAAAGTGGTCTAGTGGAGTTGTATCGTTTTTCCGGAATATTAGATAAAAAATGGAGTTATAGTGTTTTTCCTTGTGCTTATTCAACGGCAACGAGTGTACTTTAGTTATATCATTATTACGTGATAGAGGACTGTTCAAAGATTATAGAAATAAGGCATAAAACCTCTTTTGAAAAATATGTCACATACGTGGTTTTCCGGGAGACCACAGATTTACATCATGAGATATTTCTTTTTCAATGATCAATTCCACTTCGGGTTTATTCTTATTGGACAAATAAATGATCCTTCATTCGTAGAATGCACATTCTAAAATTTGGAACATTTTCTTTACAATGAAATGATGTTTATTTAGATATAATTGGACTCGTCCGGTTGAACAGTAAAACTTTTTTTAACAATGACGCATTGCCTTGAATAGGTGGAAATAGAAATTTTTATATTTTTATCGATTTTTTTCTTTTCCTATGAAAATATTACCCTAATTAGGTACTGTAAACGATATTTATTGAATCAATAGTAGGTATTTCTAAATTGACATGGAATATAGTGTTATAAATACAAGAGGTGTAGTGAAATACTGCGTGCATGTGGTTTTTGAAGTTAGTCTCGTTGTGATGAATAAACCTACTTGTGTTGACTAACATGTGGCTCGTGTTTTACTGTTTTGCAATGACGTTAATTAAAAGCACAGAAAGCATCAACAATGAAAATTGGTTTCGTTTTATTGCACAGAAAATTGCAAGAGAGATAAATCCGTATCAAGTCACACTATTTATTGACGATCTAGATCACACAAAAGTTGAATTAGAAAACGAAATTTTATTAAAAAATTTTATGAAATCACTGTCAAGCGTTGTAATTGACCGTACAATATTAATAGAGTTCAGTAAGCAACGGGATTTAAATTCACCAACTTTTGTGATTCCTGCTTCTTCATGTATTCACATAATTTTATTGCATCAATCTATGTTTAATAAAGATCACCAGCTAATTTTCGTGCAAGAAATTTTAGATTTTTTAATTCAAACTTCTCAAAAGTCGGCAGAAGCTAAGTATTTACTTATTATTCTTAGTGATAATGCTATTGTCGAAGACACTTATCATGCTGTCTTTTTGCAAGCTTGGAAGAACAAAATTCTGGACATCTCCATAATAGAAGTTAATAGGGAAAAACAATTATATTTCTTGCACTATTATAATCCATTTTATGATAGTTATTCCAAAGTGAAGATGCGATTAAATGTGACAATTTTTAATGATAAACTTAAAAATTTAAATGGATATCCTTTTAAATTATCGATTATGTATGATTCTCTGGATGATATAAAAGCATATTCTCTTTTCGACAATAATAATATATTCTACGTAGATGGAAAAATGATTGTGGTCGATCCTGTTATTTTCATGGCCTTAAATAAGTTAAATCTTACTTTAATACCCATTGTAGAAGATACCTCGTATATGAATCACATAAAAAGTACATTTTTAAACTTACACAATGGCAACGTAAACATGATGCAGTTGCTAACACCAGTTTCCTTGCAAAGTAAAGTTGTAATTCAAGATTTGATAGTCGATTTCCAATGTACAAATATTGTTGCTCTTGTTCCGATTTTACCATCTTCTAAAATTAATATAGTAACGATATTTATTCTAAAATTATGTGTAGTTCCTTTCATTGCGATTGGGATTATATTTTTGATTGAACTTGTTAAAATCACTGAAGAAACTCTAGGGACAACGAATGTAATTCGAATTCTTTTAGGTTCTCCAGTACCTAAGTCACCGCGAACATGTGCGCAAAGATTTATTTTTCTAAGTATATTGCTGTTTTCAATATTATACTCCAATGACCTATATAATAACTTTATTAGTGCTGTAAGTGTCCAGAATCAAGTTGCCTTCGATACATTTAAAGAAATTGATGAATCTCAGCTCCAAACGTATGTACTTTATTCGAACTACAATAGCTCTTTTCTTATAGATGATGAACATGTTCAAAATATCAAGAAGAAAGTGTTGAAAATAAAGGCAGTAGATAATTGTGTCAATATTCTGATTAAAAATCGAAGCTGTATTTGTTTAATTTCCATTACAAGAGCGCGTAAGTTTGTAGAGAAGTATCGCAAAGAGGAAATAATAAAAATAGCTAAGCCTACATTCAAATGTGATCGAAAAGTACTTCACTTTGAAAAAGCATCGCCATACATGATGAAAATGAAAGAATTATTCATTAGAATATATGAATCTGGAGCTTGGAAAGTACATAAAAGTAGTATTTTTCATACGTATTTTATTGAAGAGAAATCATTGAAAAATAAAATTGATCACGTGACAAATAGTTTTCTTTTACCTTGTATTTTCGTACTGTTTTGCGGATACACGCTATCGATTTTTGCAATTCTCATTGAAATAGCTGTAAGTATAAAGGAAAAACGCAAAAGCACATGAATGACATTGAAAGAATAAGTATAGCAAACTATATATCTATTCCTCTACATTTAGCTACTGACGAGCGAATTAATTTTTAATCAATAATGTAGCACTTTCTTTTTTAACATATTTTACACTCTCCATGACTATTGAAGTTTAATTAAATCAATAAACAACAATCTACATCAGCGTTTAAATATTTGAAAGCACAATTTATTATGTGTGTGTGCTGTGGATATAATAAGTACATAAAATGGCTTAAACGAAGACGATACACTCTCTCAATTTCAATTTCACTTATTCGAATTTAGAGAGCAGAAAATTTAATTTGCCCTTCCCGAGTGAAAAACCCATTGATATTTCATCCATTCGTTCTTTAACACAACTTTATGTATATGTATGCTCTTATCAATAAAAAGCAATCAAGTAATTTTTGAATTTTAAATTCCATCGACCCCAAATACAAATCCTTTCATCAGCACCGCCATCCCAAAAACTACCGCAAGAATCTTTTCACAAAACTTTGGACATATCCTCTAGCGGAAGCGTAAATTTCGCCAGCTTCGTCTCCTCAACCTAGACAGTCTCTATCTTTCTTTCTCGAGATCATTGTCACGCCCAGCCGCTAAAAGTCCAACGCGCGACATCGAAAATACATACCCCTCTTCGCGCTGACTCATTCATACCGCGCGAATTTGCGATACCTCGGCTCGTCTATAAATATATTCGTATATCTATTATAAGACGACGCGCGGCGCGTCTGCCGTTCACGTCAATTATCTGCGGCGGCGGCTCGGAAAATAGTTTTCCGCTTTCAGAGGTGAGATGGATATAAGTAATTAATTGATGTTGTATTATCTTTTCTTTTTAATGGTGCGGAGATGAGATTTCTGTGGCAGTTCTTGACATTGTTTCGCGGTTCCCGAACGTTCGATTCGGTTTCGTTATACAGGGCCATGTTTTCTAACCCAATCGTGTGGCGGATGTATATTTATTTCTGTAGCTTTCTAGATTCCTCGCGTGCGGGAATTTGTGATTTCCACTCTTAAAAGAATGATAGCTCATCAAGCAAGATTGATCATTGCATCGTCGCCGTTCCTAACTGCAAAGTGTAGAATTGATCCCTAAGAGAAGATTTTTGTTGATAATCACTTCTAATTAGAAAGGGTCGTGGAAATATTTGGGTTGATTGAAAATTACGATAATGGCGAAGAGATCGAACTAATGCTTTGCAAAAGTATTATGTTCCTTATATTTGAGTAGATTTTGGAGAAAGGACGCGTTTGCTTCAATAACAACATCATTTATAATAATAATCCTATACAAAATAGTGATGGACTTGAGATTATCACCTCTAATGATTGTGATTGGTCGATTTGAAATGGACATGTAAAATTTGATTGGCCCACGGTGTGCGAAGCGTGCATTGACATTTCTAGTATAGTCTATATTATAAGGGTGACGCGTGGAATAAAAATGTTTTCGAATAAATTTTTTTAAATAAGGCACATATTTAGTTCAAAGATATATTGTTCACAGTAAGTTTGTATACGCAAATTGCAACGAAATTCCTAGACATCGAGTTCGAAACTTTAAAATTCAAATATCGAAAGCCGCGCGTGCGTCACTTGCGATATACACACACAAGCTGCGCGCACCCGATGACTTATGCATCGTATTAAAATCCCATGGATATTAGAGGAAAAGTCCGGCGGCGTTTGAAAAATAAAACTGGACTCGCGCAACGCTCCGCTTGGATTTGAATTTTTATCGAGCAGAACGCGCGTTTCACTTATTCATCGTTAGTGAAATCAAATCGGCCAACGGTCTCGTAAACAACATACACACTTTTATATAAATATTTATTTGTTACACTTCTCTCGTATTATACCCGCTTATATATAAAAAAAAAAAACTAGAACAAATTTTTACACATTGAACGAAAAACTTGTAGTGTACTGTTGTAGTCGTATACGCGGTATAGACATACGCCAGTGCAAACAATTTCCGATCCGTCAAATTCAATTATATGTACAAGCCAGAGAAAATCCGGTGCATCCCGAGGAGTGCACTTGCGAGTTGTAGTCTCTGTGTGTAAGTACTTTTCGCTAGCTCGCGTTATTACCATACGTCGTGCACCGCAGACGCAAATCCGTACCACACGTATATAATGTATATGTAAAATGAGGAAGAACGTGCGCGACAGAAAGTACGAGGCAAAAGTGGATTTAACGTTTGACTGTTCTCATGTATGAAAAAAGGTCGGTTGGGAAAAGTTTTCCAAAGGTCTCCTAATTTTTTTCTTTCTTTCGTAAGATCGGGATGCCGCTCGACGTTCTAAGGATTTAGCGGAATAAAACTATTCCAAAATCAAAGATTTTTACGTTTTTTTTTGTATTATATCATCACAGTTATAATTTTAAACATTATAATAGGATTAAGGTGATGTACAAGACGCTGGAATAGTCCGAATAATGCGCCCATCACGTGCAATCGCAATCGGCACGTGATGGCGATTTCGCTTTGCAATAAGTGTTCACCTTGTACTTTTTAGGATACTAGTAGTGTCAATGCGCGCTTCGCGCGCCTTATCGTGGGCCAATCAAAATTTTACATGTCCATTTCAAATCAACCTATCACAATCATTAGAGGTGACAATCTCAAGTCCATCTCTTTTTTGTAGAGGATTTTTTTTCTGTCGCAGCATAGAAAAGCTGTGGCACCTGAGTACAGCTATGTAAAGTTGCCCATCGAGTTAAAACACTCGGTGATATTTTTATATGTTTTATTAATATAAAAATTATCATTTAGTTATAGAGGACAAAAAACGGAGCTATTAAGAATACTATAAATAAGTGAAGAGAATCAAGTTTTTTTTGCTCTCGTTATATATATTAGATTTGACCTATATATAAGTAACTCTTAAAGATACGATAATTAAATGAATTAGTCATTCAGTGCTCGTAGTTATTTCAAGTAGTTTTTGTTACAACATCGTTATATACTGTAAATTTGAATATTAAAGTATATAAGGAATATCTATACTTATGACGCAAGAAGAAATTACAAACGATCGATGACAAATTACCATGAAAATGTGGCGCACCGATGCAATCAAACCTTACATGCCTACTTATATATATTATAACGATTCTATCTCGCATCTTATACATCTTATCTCGTCGACATATCAACCGACCATTATATCATACAAAAACGCATCGAACCAAAAGAATCTCTCAGCGTTAAAAAAAGCTTTTAATTGCAATGCGAGCGCAAGAAAAACCAACAGAGGACGCGCCTACAAAAAGTCACAGAAAAATAAAGGACTCCGCCAAAAAAAAAAAATCCATTCCACGTCTCGGCATATAACACACACCCGAGGTAAGTAATGAAATTAGCATTGCATTTGTGTTTATGGAAAATCGCCCTTGCGATACAATCGAGAGGCTATATCGTGGGCCCATCTCTCGCCTCGATCTCGGCACACTCTGCGGCTTTACGACTTTCCCCCGATTTTTCGGGTATATATGGTGGCCGCGCAATTAAAACGGAACCTCGGATGCGCGCGCTATGGCTTTTGCTTTTGAATTGCCTTAAATTAGATTTATATAGTACCGTATGGCGTAGTAGTTGCGTGTGCTTCTTGTATATGTCGTGAAAAAATGTTTTCCTGTGCGCGCGCGCGCCTTTTTTTCTCTCTCTCGAGGGCATGATGAATTATTTATCGGCGATGCGAGAGCGGTTTTGCCGGTCGGTTTTTTTTTCTTTTTTAGTTGGTCGCAGCGCGGCGGCGTTGTTTTATTTTTAACCTGATTTTAATAAAGTTTGTTAGAAAATGAAGTGTGTGTGTGCGAATGCGTTGTTGTTGTGACGAAAACATGTGGAAAAAGTGAATCGGTAGGTTATGTATTTTTAGATGAATGATCTTATATAAAGCGCGCGCTGCGGTGACTTGCCGGTATGAAAATAATTCGTTCATTTATTGGGATTTAACGTCATTTAGCTGATCGGTATCTAATTAACTCGCCGCGTATTATAGAACGAATTTTTATCCAAATGGACGTTTTTTTCATCATCATAACAAAAAGCTAAATATCGTGACGTTGATTTCTGTATATGTTCTCTCTAAAAATAAATCAGTGAAAAGTCGTCAGGCAATGACGCGAAACAACGATAGATTGATCGACTAATCAATAAACAGTTTTATTTTTTTTGCTCATCGATTCTTCACTGTTTCATTGTCACAGACTTATATAGCGACACGTCGCGCCCGCAATTCTTGAAAAATCCTTTCCAGCACATCCAAGCAACCAGAATCCACTAGCAAAATAACTTCTGCACTACGTCGAGGACCAAGTGACGCGACGCAGGATCCGAACCGGAACACATATATCTCCGCAGCCTCGCGGCGGCGTCGCATGTTTTATTTATAGTCGAGGTGGATCACGCCATCTTCTCTTCGCGCATGTGTGTCTGTGTATGGTTTAGTGGCGAGATGAGCCGGATGAGTGTCATTGGGGTTTGCTGAATTATGAATGCGGCGATAATTAGAAAATTATTTTTTCGAATTGAAAATTATATGTAAGTAGGTGTTTGATGATTTTGGGTTTGTAATTTTTGGAGGGCATTCTTTAATTAGTCCACTGTATTTTCTTGTCACATTATTAATCTTTTGTTATGACTTTCATAAACAATTTAAGTATCGGAGCAACAAACTAAACTTAAGATGATTAATAGCTGACAGAATTGTTAACAAGTTGTAGTTTATCTACAAATAAATAAGACGCGTGCAAATAATGCAACGCTCGAATGTAGAGGAAGTTACGTTGTTATTGTTGTTGTTGTTGAAATATTAGCGTAAAAATAAATTAAAAACTTAACAAAACACAACAGAAATACAGACAAATGATTGATTTGGAGTGCATCTTGCATAAACAAAGGCACAAATGTTTCGCGCATATTTTCTGTCGAAAATATATAACGTCATACCTTATTTTTGCAGACGCTAAGGAGCTCGCTAGAAATATAATCCGCGGCCCGTTCTTTTCCCCAGAAAATCAGCCAAGAACAATACAAATAAGAAAGAAGAAACGTATCTTGGCATTCGCACACACTTTGCACAAAGTTTTGTAGCGTAAAATAACTTAGTTTATTAGAATAAAAATATTCTATTCAACACTTTACAAGTCAGTATTATACTAAAGATTATCAATAATTCTAGTTATCCAACTTTATTTATTACTTTTTATTTAATACTTTTATAAAAATACACTTGCTAAATATAGTTTAAGAACTTTTCTGATGTATTTCAATTTTCTTAAAATAGTGCCACATCTTTAAATTTCATTAATTCTTATTTTATTTTATTATTTTTTTTTTGTTTTTGTTTTTGTTTGTTTGTTTTTTTTTGTTTTATATTGTTCAGTGAAGAATTCCTGACGAATCGCGTAACTCAGAAACGAAAAATATGCCCTAACTAATTACTGTACTTAGGTTTATTAAAAAAGGTCTCACATATTAAATTGACTGTATTTCTGAAAATGTTTAATTATTTCAAACTGAAATTATATATTATATCTCTGAGTCACGCGATCTCTTAAGAATTCTTCTCTGACCAACAATAAGACCAAAAAAATTAGAATCGACTCAAATTTGAAGCCGCGACACAGTTCCGAATGAAATTAAAAATATATCATAAGAAATAAAACAAATTTTTAATATACAATTCGTGAATAATTTTCAATTCTTAACTAAAATAATGCTAAAATAAGACATATGATTCTCCAAAGTCAAAAAACTTCAAAAAATTTTCGCCCGATTCTCGGTTTAGAGTGCTAAATCGGCTTGTTCGCTGTTCTTTGATAACACTGTCAATAAAAAAATAAAAAAAGAAGAGTTACATTCATAGTATATTATTGATATTTTAAGTATAAGAACGGACTACCTTCCGCACACGGTTGATATAACCAATCCAACCTTACAACTTTAATAAAAACCACAACGCACCAACCTCACGAAACCAATAACCCAGCCAAAACCACATCATGCACACCTCCCGCAGCAACCCAAATTCCAAAACCCTACCGCCGGCATCCCCAATCTTAACTACCATCTCGCGAGAGAGAGAAGCACTGCGCGAAAGCCATCAGCCACCTGTACACCTCTCTCCTCCCTCGTAAATAAAACCACTTCCTCGCCCTCATAACTGTCGAAAGTTAATCCAGCGGCGCGCTTCTCTCTCTCTCACCTCGGGGCGAGGTAATTACGTGCGCGTATATATATATACGGAGGAGGAGAGGCGGTGATGATCGACACCTAGCGCGCGCTCTCGCGATGAAAATAATGATACGCCGGGCGAAGGGATGGATCGAATGTTTAAATTAAACGGGACGAGCGCGCGGAGTTGTTATTTATGGTTTTATTAGGGAAAGTGGAAATAATTGATAAGGAGGGACCGTTCGGTGGTTGTAATTATATATACGGTGATGAATGGTGGATGAGTGTGTGCGAGTTCTTTGTAATGGAGATTTTGGGTTGATGGTGTATGGGTAAGTTCAGACATGGATTTTGTCGTTTGTATTGCTTTTGTTAAGGGTACAGCTAGATGTATAAAAAGGATTATATAAGTATAAAATAGATTGACAAAGTTAATTTGACAAAAAAACATCGTTAGTTACCTTGAATTTTTTTGCAAAACTCCCTATAGAGTATTATGGTATAGTAATTTTATATTTCGGTAGCCGGCTGAGATTGCAGTGTATAAACGTTGTATATAATTATGTGGAAATGTCAAGATTAAATTGAAATATTAAACACGTTAATTTTATAATTCGTAATGTTACTTTATTAGATTATATATATTCCGTGTGTATGCCTTACCGCAGTTAGTCTATACTTGCCACTGACATCGCAAATCTTACGCGTAGCGTGTTATTTTCCATTAAGATTATCTCCGAGCTTTCATATTAGAATTCTTTCGATGAGTATCAAAACGCATATTTTATGGCAATAATTTTTTCAGAGATAAGCTATGCTATTTTTATAATTTTTTTTTTTTTTTATAACGTCAATAAAATTAAAAACAAAAATTGTTGATCGTATAAATTTTAATGCTGTTTTGTCTTACAATTAGAAAAAGTAAAATTTTGTTTACTCCTCGACCTCTGACGTTCATAACATCAATATTTGAAATAGATTAACGTCTATAAAGTATTTGACTAACCGATAAGTTAATTAATTTTTTGAGAAATTAAGTTGAACGAATTTCTCTGTATTAAAATATGAAAGAAAAACGAAATTAAATTTCTCAAGCAAAACGGTATACAAGTGTCCCTATTAAACTAGTCCATTTCCTGTAATATTCACGGCCATATCTACTTTATCTAAACGAAATGCATTAACGTAACTCAATAAACATACAAAACAAGACCGACGATATAAACTCACTACTTTATTACTCCCATACCAAAAAAAAAATTAATGTCATTAGATAGGCCATTAAGACAAATCGCAAGAAACTATGCGTATATCGGTTATATCCGGCAACATCTCGGTGACATCCTGTTGATTCGGTATCACGTCAACCACAACCTTTGCATTAAAAATCAATATAAGTATGTACTTATAAACAGACGACCTATGCCATATACCTAATTGCTGGGACAGCTCTATATACTTACTTACTACACCCGCAGCGCCACGGGAGAAAAAGCTAATTAACCGCGAGCGCCGCAGTTGCACATTTTTATCGCGTTCCGCACTCGCGCTCACTCGCATAACTTAGCGTTCGCGCGATCGTGACTCGGCGCTATCTTTAACTTGCTAATGTGGACTTTTCATCGGCGAAGAGGAAAACGCGCCTCCGTCATCGGCCGAATCATCGATATATAATGCGAGAGTGTTTTATTATTATTTTTTCTTTTCTTTATTACTGGTCGAGGTGTTAGTTACGAAGTAGGTAATATTATGCGATGGCGGTAATTTTATATATATATATATATGTGATTGGATGCTTTGTCGGGATACCTGCGCTGTGGGAGTTCTCACATTAGTTCATTAATGAACGTAGTGTAATATGGTAAGCGGATAAATGGATTAAAATTGAGACGGTGCATAGAATATGAAAATCTCGCTGATGATGATACAAAAGAGGTGAAAAAGGTGCTGTTAAGGGAATCAAAGATGTTACTATCGACATTCCGCGGTTTTTCATATTAAACTTGTAGCAAATTTCGATAAATCGACAAAGCAGGTCCTGCTCAAAGAATATTCTTTTGTACAGGTTTTATTTTTATTCATTTTCCGGCAATTTAGAGCAATAAATTTCGCCGCTAATACACTAGTGGAACTATTTTATACAGTATAGGTACTATACTTATGAAATCGACGCGAATTGTAAAATACGATTGACGCGCGGCATGCAGTATATCGATTTCGATAAACAAATCGCGAAACGCTTTATAAATACAGGAACCCGTGTAAACCCGGGGCGCTTATAAAATGAAACATGTAAATAATTCTTAATAACCCGCGATTACGAGTTACGCGCCTGTTAATTAATAGAATAAACACGTATGTCGCTCGAGAGCGTGACGCCAGTGTTGAAAATAGAATCGATACCTCCCGTCAAAAGGATGTATATATACGCTTTGGACGAAGAAGGTTTTAACGGCGAATAATAAATCAATTTCAGCGATATTTGCTTCTCGAACGTCGCTTTTTTATACCTCCGCGCGCCGCGTTGTTATACATCACGCTTATACGGGAGTTCCTATTAACAATGTCGCGTGTGTTTTTTGTGTTTATAGCGGAGGGTTAAAGTGTGCCGATAAGTATACCGTGATGCAAAAATTCTTAAAAACACAGTTGTATTAACGTTGATGGAAAAGGGTAATTGGGAAGATGAGCGATAAGGGATTTTGAAGAAGGTATAGAGAACTTTGTTAAAAGAGTATGTACAACGAGCTCAAGGCGGTATATAGGTGTTTTTTTTTCGTTCGCGCTCGGCTATAACGAGAGCGCTCCGCTCGCCAGTCGTTTTAATGGCTATACTTGAAGCACATATATACACAGACGCAGAACTCGCGTGTGAAACGGGCGATAAATTTAATTTTAACGCTTTAATCAATATAGTAATATTATGGGCCTCGGAAGCGCAGGCAAAGCACCTTGCGGGCCTCGGTTCGTTAGAAAATTTAAATGCGTCCGCAGTAGTTCGCAGTGTTTATTAATGCAATAATTGTATACATTAGAATGTTTTTAAGGCTGTTGTGTCTATATCTATATTTTTTGAAAATTATATTATACATAAATAAGATATTAAGTGATTTTATTTTTATATCTTATCTATATTAAGAATATGATATAGATCGTAACGTTTAGTAGATTGTACAAAAAGAATTTATCAATTTGATCATTTCGTATGTAAGTATGTAGGTGTTTAGACATTACCCGAATCGACTTACATTTGCTTGATAATAATAGTAAATCTATAGCGAAGCGAATGCGAACGCGAACTAAAACAATCGAAAAAATCGAAAATAAAAAAGCGAAGTTTAAAAAATTTACGAGAACATTTAAATTTATAAAAATCTCGTACTTCTAGTACATCGTTTCGTAACCCAACCAAAATATCGATCCACTACTCAACACACACAGAATTATAAATCAGCAATGCTCTACAACAGTATACCATTCTCCTAAAAAGCGAAAAAAGCCCGCGCCTCGTAAACCTTCTCTCCACCCGCGCATAATATACCCGAAAGCTCTAACGCATCAATCCTCTGTTTCACACCGGCGCTCTGCACACACCTTCTTTCTCTTTCTCTCTACAGACTCATGCAGCTCTGCACGCTCGTAAATTAATCGCTCAAGCCCGAGCGAGCGTTTACCCTTTGAGAGGGGTCAGTGTCACGCGCGCGGCGAGTTCGTTGACTGCAGCATATATACTCGCTCGCTCGCCGCATTTTTTTTCCTCCTCTCGCGCGCCTGCCAAGCACATGTGTGTGTGTATATATATATGCATTTGGCATGCGAACGAACGAGTCGCATATAGCCCTCTGCTCGACCGGTTGGTCCACCCTTTCGCTCGCGTTTTTTTTTTCTTTCTTTGTGATGCAGTGTAGTGAGGAGCGCGAGGAGCTTCTTGCCTGCGTTGTTGGATGAGTATTGGCTGTATATGAGTATTGGAAGGTAGGATGCGGTGGTGAGGTAAGTTTTTTTTAGTGAGAGGAGTTTCGGTGGTGGTTGATGTTGTAGAGATGTATATTGCTGGAGGAGTTTTCGAAACTTATATTGGTGATGAGACTTGCACAGGCATTTGTAGTTGAGGAGAATTGGGAGCATTTGAAAATATACGATTTTAATAATATTGATGATCTTATTTGAAGTTTGAAATGTATACATATATTGATCATGTAGTATATCAAAGTTACTTTGCTGTTTTAGTATAGTGATGGTGATAAAAGCTTGATTCAGTAGGAGGCTTAGTTTTGTTATTATACATTATTGGCATAGAAAAAACAAAGGCGAAAGAATAATCAATAAGGCGAATCAACAATTACTTTCGCGCACTACAAAGTTTCGTCCAGACAATAGCGAATATTTCAAAATGTATTATTACAATTTTTCTTTAAAAAATCAATTCAATTAGCTATTATATATAATAAAGATAAATCAAGGTTCGTATACTCATCAATATGATTTCCAATCTTACCTTAAAAAAAACATTACACACGTATTCCAAAACGACCGTTTATTATATATCGATCGTCCTCTTCAGCGACAAACGCGTTTTCTCAATAAATTCATAATTCATTTGCATCTATCCGAGTCATTGGCTCACTTACTACACTCGCGAGCTACTCGATATTATACTCTCAGGCGCGAAAATAACCTCGCAGTGGGAATGATGAACCACACGATATGGCGCAGTAATGAACAAGCACATGAACCGCGGTAAGTAATTTAGTGAGCCCCGCGTTGTTTTCTTTGCAGTTTTACAAAGATTCGCGCAGACGACAGAATTGCTGCATGAAAAGAAGGCATAGAACCGCGAGCTCCTGCTAAACCCATAATTATATATAAGGATTATACGAATGTAATACCTCTAGCACATAATACAAGAATGTATTGACTTTGTACCAACCAATCCACAATCCACAGATCTTTTCTCTCGTTTCAGCAGCCACCAACCCCACCGTCAACCCGCGCATCTCCTATCATCGAGAAAAAGGAAATCGCCGCCTCTCGTCGCTTCCTTCGCTGTACATATACACTTGCATTATACATATTCACGCGCGAGGTCGAAGGCCATCAGCCTACATATTCATCGGCGACGACGAGCACTCTGAACACACACACACGAACCCGAGCACGCAGCACTTACTTCCGCCGCGAAGTGTGCACGGCCTCGCGAATGCTCGCCCATTGGGCGTACCTCGTAGGTATATATGTACCTAGGAATAGGTACGCGGGGCTGAAAGAGATGGGCTTGGCTGTTGTGATTAATTTGCGATTGTAATAAGGAGGGTTAGCGGTACAGTGAGGGGTTGGGTGGTTTTCGAGGGTTTCGGTGTGCACGGGGAAAATTTTTGTAATAATAAAAATTACTATTTTTTTGTAATTTTAACAATATAAGTAATTGGAGTAATTTTCATGACAAAATGAGTCTGTCGTACGCTTTCTATAAAAAATAGTAATTTTTGAAGAAATGGTGACAGGAGCACGAGATACATTATACAACAACAATATAATAGATCTTTTTGGTTCACTACGACTGAGGGTATAGAGTGTATAAGTGTGGATAATTTAATCAACCAAGATCGGTATATTTATAAATTATATAATGATATTACACATGATGAACGTTTTAAACTTTGTATATATTTCTACATAATATAATAATATTAAATCAATCTTGAAATAATTGAGCTCACGAGTATTAGACTCGAAACAATTATATTTTATATACAAAAGTGAGTTTCTCTTGGTAAAATAATCAATTGCACAATGGCGAATACATTTTCGTTAATTAGAAAAAAAAACGTGCGCGCGTGTTGTGTGTATCTACTTCTTTCTATACGCTACTTAATTTTCATCTTATGAATTTAATTCCATAGTACAAAGCGCGCGAGCCTTAATGCATATTCGTACAGTATAATCCTACAGCGCGCCGCGCGATAATGGGAGCACATATACATAAATAATGATGACACATATATATATTTCCTCTTACACGGCGAAGGAACAAACATATCAGCGTAACAGGTAGGAACGCGCGCGCATTTGTTGATCCTTCGAAGACTGTTATTAGGTACAAATCGATCAATTGCTTCGGCTCATTACAGTACTTTCGGGATAATAATACGAGGCACACGCGGCTGAACCTGTGATCTGTTTTATGGTCTGTAAAATTTTTCCATTATATCTCGTCTCTTAATCTATATAGATCCAATAATGTTAATAATATGTATTTTCATAAAGTTGACGTAAAAAAGTTATGCAACTGCCACGGCCCAACGCTATTTGCGTTTGTTATATATAGTACAGTCGCATTTTATTTGATATATTCTATTTACAATCATAGAATTTGAATTAATGCATGACGGGTGCACGCAGTTTTCAAATTTTTATACTTTAGTGTGCGAGGGTAACTATTTTTATGCTATTCTAGGCTCCTAAAGATTAGAGTATCCTGTTACGTATGAGGATCTATTTCTTTTACGACTCTAGCCGTAATAAAGTACACGAGTTTTCTCTTCAAACTAGAAAACGCGTTCCTGGCGCAGTACACCATTAATGTATACAACCCATAATAATAATTTCCCAGCGCCGTAAAACCACTAATCAACTTTAAAGGTAAGTTATTTATTTATCTAAAAAAAACGAAAGATCATATTTGTATGAGAATTATATCTTTACATTTCTCATCAACAAATTGATGATTGTCATTTTCTTGCTCGTATTCTTCATCTTTTTTCGATAAACTTGTTTCTTTTTTTAGTTCACATGTATAGGATCTTTTTATATACGCATATTAGATCAGCAATAGTCGAAAAATGATGCAAACTTTCACTTTTTGCATGGATAAATATTATAAAAAAAGAAGAATAAATTTTAATACTCCACTGTGAGAATTCAAACTTAATCCTCTTGCGCACATAGAGATCCTAAAACCTACCGATACTCTTATCGTACATTTCAGCCATACTACCTCAACTGCACCATCGCTACGCACATATACCCCCCATTAACCTCGCACGAGAGAATTTAATTAGCGAAGTATAACGCGTCAGCCGTGTATATATAACGATATAGCGTGCCGCCGCGTGACATATACACACAGTGCACCGCGACGTCTCTCTCTTTTTTCGTCGACGCCGCCTCGCGCGCTCTAATAAAGGAGAGACAGGCTGCACGAGGTCGATATCGCGTGAGCTCTGTGTGTGTGTGTATACGAAGTCAGAAGGAGGCGCGACGCGTGTTTGCCCTCGTAATTCGATTTTCGCCGACGTTGGTGGGATGGGTTGGGTGGATATTTTCGCGATTACGTCGCGATGATTATTTTATGGCCGGGCTGTTATGGGTTCTAGGAAATTCCGTATGGTTTTTGGATTGTTATATGGTACCGTGTGGGCGAGCTTTTAAGAGCTTTTTGTGATATGTGATGGATTTTAGTAGTTTACATTATACGATAATGTATTATAAGCTGAAAATAGAGTGATTATAATAATTACTTATTTAACAAGACACGTTTTAGTGTCATAAAGCAAGCATAAGTGCCAGAATATCGCTTTCAGATGGGTAACTCTATCCGATAATTCAATCCTGCTTTCGGCTCCTCGTACTTAATTAATTTTCTTGAACTCCGTCCAGACGTCTAATTTTCACGCGCGGCACCACCCGAGTAATGTGAAATTAAATCGGTATTAGTCAACACGACGCCTTTACATGTACTGCAACGAATTACGGTAGTTCAGTCGCGAAAAAACGGCCTTTCGAAAAGTTTTTATTGTTATGAAAGTTTTTTTCAACATTGTAAAACAAAATTGATCACAGTATTCAAAAGTAGAAAGATTTGAACAGAACACAATTTTTTTAAGTAAAATTATGGTATATGCAATGTAAATATCGTTTAGTTCTGTTTGTTCCTCAATCGTTTATTTATAAATTTGACAATCAAAATTATTAAAGAATCAATTGTGTGCGATGTTAGAGCTGATTGTTTATGTGATTTCATGATTTATCCATAAACAATCAGCTCTAACATTGCGTACAATTAATTTTTCAATGATTTTGATCGTCATATTTATAAGTAAACGTATCAGGAAAAACATATGCCTTGAATATAAAAGTCGGAAAACGAATTAAAAAATTTTTTAAGAATATATTTGACACTTTCTTAAATGAACGATATTTATGCTTACATGTGTAATTTTTTGTTTTAAAATATTTTTCCTGTTATCTGAATCTTTCTCATTTGAAACATAGGTACTGTGATCATTTTGTTGTACAACGTTAAAACAGACAATCATAATAAGAAATTTTTGGAAGGATTGAAAAAAAATTATGGATTAATTAATATTATGACTAGAGTAATAAAAAGAAAAAAAAGCAAAAAGAATAGCAACGACACGCGGGATTCCCAAGCGGTCACCCATCCAAGTACTAACCGCGCCTAATGCTGCTTAACT